>CAJHVG010000033.1:0-15498 GCA_905147325.1 Notodonta dromedarius
GGTCGGCTGCTCCCGCTGCTTTTCAGTGCTGTGGCGCTGAAAATTTCATTTCTGAAAAAATTTAATTAATTAAAGTTCGAAATTTTTACACTTTTTTGGCAATAACTCTAAATTTTTCTTCCAAATTCTGACGCAATTTTTTCGCCCCGCTCTCCCCTCGTCGCCCCGCGTCCAACGACGTATCGCTCGAGGGTGTAGACCCACCAAAAAACGAAAAAGTTGCTAACCTAACCTAACCTAAGGGACGGGACATAGACGGATTTCTATTGAAATCCACCTAAGCTCTGACAATTCGCATACATTTGGTTGTTCTGCGAATACAAAATTTCTTTAAATTGGTCAATTGTTATAACTAATTTTAAATTTTACTTACCAATACTGCTGGTCGGCTGCTCCCGCTGCTTTTCAGTGCTGTGGCGCTGAAAATTTCATTTCTGAAAAAATTTAATTAATTAAAGTTCGAAATTTTTACACTTTTTTGGCAATAACTCTAAATTTTTCTTCCAAATTCTGACGCAATTTTTTCGCCCCGCTCTCCCCTCGTCGCCCCGCGTCCAACGACGTATCGCTCGAGGGTGTAGACCCACCAAAAAACGAAAAAGTTGCTAACCTAACCTAACCTAAGGGACGGGACATAGACGGATTTCTATTGAAATCCACCTAAGCTCTGACAATTCGCATACATTTGGTTGTTCTGCGAATACAAAATTTCTTTAAATTGGTCAATTGTTATAACTAATTTTAAATTTTACTTACCAATACTGCTGGTCGGCTGCTCCCGCTGCTTTTCAGTGCTGTGGCGCTGAAAATTTCATTTCTGAAAAAATTTAATTAATTAAAGTTCGAAATTTTTACACTTTTTTGGCAATAACTCTAAATTTTTCTTCCAAATTCTGACGCAATTTTTTCGCCCCGCTCTCCCCTCGTCGCCCCGCGTCCAACGACGTATCGCTCGAGGGTGTAGACCCACCAAAAAACGAAAAAGTTGCTAACCTAACCTAACCTAAGGGACGGGACATAGACGGATTTCTATTGAAATCCACCTAAGCTCTGACAATTCGCATACATTTGGTTGTTCTGCGAATACAAAATTTCTTTAAATTGGTCAATTGTTATAACTAATTTTAAATTTTACTTACCAATACTGCTGGTCGGCTGCTCCCGCTGCTTTTCAGTGCTGTGGCGCTGAAAATTTCATTTCTGAAAAAATTTAATTAATTAAAGTTCGAAATTTTTACACTTTTTTGGCAATAACTCTAAATTTTTCTTCCAAATTCTGACGCAATTTTTTCGCCCCGCTCTCCCCTCGTCGCCCCGCGTCCAACGACGTATCGCTCGAGGGTGTAGACCCACCAAAAAACGAAAAAGTTGCTAACCTAACCTAACCTAAGGGACGGGACATAGACGGATTTCTATTGAAATCCACCTAAGCTCTGACAATTCGCATACATTTGGTTGTTCTGCGAATACAAAATTTCTTTAAATTGGTCAATTGTTATAACTAATTTTAAATTTTACTTACCAATACTGCTGGTCGGCTGCTCCCGCTGCTTTTCAGTGCTGTGGCGCTGAAAATTTCATTTCTGAAAAAATTTAATTAATTAAAGTTCGAAATTTTTACACTTTTTTGGCAATAACTCTAAATTTTTCTTCCAAATTCTGACGCAATTTTTTCGCCCCGCTCTCCCCTCGTCGCCCCGCGTCCAACGACGTATCGCTCGAGGGTGTAGACCCACCAAAAAACGAAAAAGTTGCTAACCTAACCTAACCTAAGGGACGGGACATAGACGGATTTCTATTGAAATCCACCTAAGCTCTGACAATTCGCATACATTTGGTTGTTCTGCGAATACAAAATTTCTTTAAATTGGTCAATTGTTATAACTAATTTTAAATTTTACTTACCAATACTGCTGGTCGGCTGCTCCCGCTGCTTTTCAGTGCTGTGGCGCTGAAAATTTCATTTCTGAAAAAATTTAATTAATTAAAGTTCGAAATTTTTACACTTTTTTGGCAATAACTCTAAATTTTTCTTCCAAATTCTGACGCAATTTTTTCGCCCCGCTCTCCCCTCGTCGCCCCGCGTCCAACGACGTATCGCTCGAGGGTGTAGACCCACCAAAAAACGAAAAAGTTGCTAACCTAACCTAACCTAAGGGACGGGACATAGACGGATTTCTATTGAAATCCACCTAAGCTCTGACAATTCGCATACATTTGGTTGTTCTGCGAATACAAAATTTCTTTAAATTGGTCAATTGTTATAACTAATTTTAAATTTTACTTACCAATACTGCTGGTCGGCTGCTCCCGCTGCTTTTCAGTGCTGTGGCGCTGAAAATTTCATTTCTGAAAAAATTTAATTAATTAAAGTTCGAAATTTTTACACTTTTTTGGCAATAACTCTAAATTTTTCTTCCAAATTCTGACGCAATTTTTTCGCCCCGCTCTCCCCTCGTCGCCCCGCGTCCAACGACGTATCGCTCGAGGGTGTAGACCCACCAAAAAACGAAAAAGTTGCTAACCTAACCTAACCTAAGGGACGGGACATAGACGGATTTCTATTGAAATCCACCTAAGCTCTGACAATTCGCATACATTTGGTTGTTCTGCGAATACAAAATTTCTTTAAATTGGTCAATTGTTATAACTAATTTTAAATTTTACTTACCAATACTGCTGGTCGGCTGCTCCCGCTGCTTTTCAGTGCTGTGGCGCTGAAAATTTCATTTCTGAAAAAATTTAATTAATTAAAGTTCGAAATTTTTACACTTTTTTGGCAATAACTCTAAATTTTTCTTCCAAATTCTGACGCAATTTTTTCGCCCCGCTCTCCCCTCGTCGCCCCGCGTCCAACGACGTATCGCTCGAGGGTGTAGACCCACCAAAAAACGAAAAAGTTGCTAACCTAACCTAACCTAAGGGACGGGACATAGACGGATTTCTATTGAAATCCACCTAAGCTCTGACAATTCGCATACATTTGGTTGTTCTGCGAATACAAAATTTCTTTAAATTGGTCAATTGTTATAACTAATTTTAAATTTTACTTACCAATACTGCTGGTCGGCTGCTCCCGCTGCTTTTCAGTGCTGTGGCGCTGAAAATTTCATTTCTGAAAAAATTTAATTAATTAAAGTTCGAAATTTTTACACTTTTTTGGCAATAACTCTAAATTTTTCTTCCAAATTCTGACGCAATTTTTTCGCCCCGCTCTCCCCTCGTCGCCCCGCGTCCAACGACGTATCGCTCGAGGGTGTAGACCCACCAAAAAACGAAAAAGTTGCTAACCTAACCTAACCTAAGGGACGGGACATAGACGGATTTCTATTGAAATCCACCTAAGCTCTGACAATTCGCATACATTTGGTTGTTCTGCGAATACAAAATTTCTTTAAATTGGTCAATTGTTATAACTAATTTTAAATTTTACTTACCAATACTGCTGGTCGGCTGCTCCCGCTGCTTTTCAGTGCTGTGGCGCTGAAAATTTCATTTCTGAAAAAATTTAATTAATTAAAGTTCGAAATTTTTACACTTTTTTGGCAATAACTCTAAATTTTTCTTCCAAATTCTGACGCAATTTTTTCGCCCCGCTCTCCCCTCGTCGCCCCGCGTCCAACGACGTATCGCTCGAGGGTGTAGACCCACCAAAAAACGAAAAAGTTGCTAACCTAACCTAACCTAAGGGACGGGACATAGACGGATTTCTATTGAAATCCACCTAAGCTCTGACAATTCGCATACATTTGGTTGTTCTGCGAATACAAAATTTCTTTAAATTGGTCAATTGTTATAACTAATTTTAAATTTTACTTACCAATACTGCTGGTCGGCTGCTCCCGCTGCTTTTCAGTGCTGTGGCGCTGAAAATTTCATTTCTGAAAAAATTTAATTAATTAAAGTTCGAAATTTTTACACTTTTTTGGCAATAACTCTAAATTTTTCTTCCAAATTCTGACGCAATTTTTTCGCCCCGCTCTCCCCTCGTCGCCCCGCGTCCAACGACGTATCGCTCGAGGGTGTAGACCCACCAAAAAACGAAAAAGTTGCTAACCTAACCTAACCTAAGGGACGGGACATAGACGGATTTCTATTGAAATCCACCTAAGCTCTGACAATTCGCATACATTTGGTTGTTCTGCGAATACAAAATTTCTTTAAATTGGTCAATTGTTATAACTAATTTTAAATTTTACTTACCAATACTGCTGGTCGGCTGCTCCCGCTGCTTTTCAGTGCTGTGGCGCTGAAAATTTCATTTCTGAAAAAATTTAATTAATTAAAGTTCGAAATTTTTACACTTTTTTGGCAATAACTCTAAATTTTTCTTCCAAATTCTGACGCAATTTTTTCGCCCCGCTCTCCCCTCGTCGCCCCGCGTCCAACGACGTATCGCTCGAGGGTGTAGACCCACCAAAAAACGAAAAAGTTGCTAACCTAACCTAACCTAAGGGACGGGACATAGACGGATTTCTATTGAAATCCACCTAAGCTCTGACAATTCGCATACATTTGGTTGTTCTGCGAATACAAAATTTCTTTAAATTGGTCAATTGTTATAACTAATTTTAAATTTTACTTACCAATACTGCTGGTCGGCTGCTCCCGCTGCTTTTCAGTGCTGTGGCGCTGAAAATTTCATTTCTGAAAAAATTTAATTAATTAAAGTTCGAAATTTTTACACTTTTTTGGCAATAACTCTAAATTTTTCTTCCAAATTCTGACGCAATTTTTTCGCCCCGCTCTCCCCTCGTCGCCCCGCGTCCAACGACGTATCGCTCGAGGGTGTAGACCCACCAAAAAACGAAAAAGTTGCTAACCTAACCTAACCTAAGGGACGGGACATAGACGGATTTCTATTGAAATCCACCTAAGCTCTGACAATTCGCATACATTTGGTTGTTCTGCGAATACAAAATTTCTTTAAATTGGTCAATTGTTATAACTAATTTTAAATTTTACTTACCAATACTGCTGGTCGGCTGCTCCCGCTGCTTTTCAGTGCTGTGGCGCTGAAAATTTCATTTCTGAAAAAATTTAATTAATTAAAGTTCGAAATTTTTACACTTTTTTGGCAATAACTCTAAATTTTTCTTCCAAATTCTGACGCAATTTTTTCGCCCCGCTCTCCCCTCGTCGCCCCGCGTCCAACGACGTATCGCTCGAGGGTGTAGACCCACCAAAAAACGAAAAAGTTGCTAACCTAACCTAACCTAAGGGACGGGACATAGACGGATTTCTATTGAAATCCACCTAAGCTCTGACAATTCGCATACATTTGGTTGTTCTGCGAATACAAAATTTCTTTAAATTGGTCAATTGTTATAACTAATTTTAAATTTTACTTACCAATACTGCTGGTCGGCTGCTCCCGCTGCTTTTCAGTGCTGTGGCGCTGAAAATTTCATTTCTGAAAAAATTTAATTAATTAAAGTTCGAAATTTTTACACTTTTTTGGCAATAACTCTAAATTTTTCTTCCAAATTCTGACGCAATTTTTTCGCCCCGCTCTCCCCTCGTCGCCCCGCGTCCAACGACGTATCGCTCGAGGGTGTAGACCCACCAAAAAACGAAAAAGTTGCTAACCTAACCTAACCTAAGGGACGGGACATAGACGGATTTCTATTGAAATCCACCTAAGCTCTGACAATTCGCATACATTTGGTTGTTCTGCGAATACAAAATTTCTTTAAATTGGTCAATTGTTATAACTAATTTTAAATTTTACTTACCAATACTGCTGGTCGGCTGCTCCCGCTGCTTTTCAGTGCTGTGGCGCTGAAAATTTCATTTCTGAAAAAATTTAATTAATTAAAGTTCGAAATTTTTACACTTTTTTGGCAATAACTCTAAATTTTTCTTCCAAATTCTGACGCAATTTTTTCGCCCCGCTCTCCCCTCGTCGCCCCGCGTCCAACGACGTATCGCTCGAGGGTGTAGACCCACCAAAAAACGAAAAAGTTGCTAACCTAACCTAACCTAAGGGACGGGACATAGACGGATTTCTATTGAAATCCACCTAAGCTCTGACAATTCGCATACATTTGGTTGTTCTGCGAATACAAAATTTCTTTAAATTGGTCAATTGTTATAACTAATTTTAAATTTTACTTACCAATACTGCTGGTCGGCTGCTCCCGCTGCTTTTCAGTGCTGTGGCGCTGAAAATTTCATTTCTGAAAAAATTTAATTAATTAAAGTTCGAAATTTTTACACTTTTTTGGCAATAACTCTAAATTTTTCTTCCAAATTCTGACGCAATTTTTTCGCCCCGCTCTCCCCTCGTCGCCCCGCGTCCAACGACGTATCGCTCGAGGGTGTAGACCCACCAAAAAACGAAAAAGTTGCTAACCTAACCTAACCTAAGGGACGGGACATAGACGGATTTCTATTGAAATCCACCTAAGCTCTGACAATTCGCATACATTTGGTTGTTCTGCGAATACAAAATTTCTTTAAATTGGTCAATTGTTATAACTAATTTTAAATTTTACTTACCAATACTGCTGGTCGGCTGCTCCCGCTGCTTTTCAGTGCTGTGGCGCTGAAAATTTCATTTCTGAAAAAATTTAATTAATTAAAGTTCGAAATTTTTACACTTTTTTGGCAATAACTCTAAATTTTTCTTCCAAATTCTGACGCAATTTTTTCGCCCCGCTCTCCCCTCGTCGCCCCGCGTCCAACGACGTATCGCTCGAGGGTGTAGACCCACCAAAAAACGAAAAAGTTGCTAACCTAACCTAACCTAAGGGACGGGACATAGACGGATTTCTATTGAAATCCACCTAAGCTCTGACAATTCGCATACATTTGGTTGTTCTGCGAATACAAAATTTCTTTAAATTGGTCAATTGTTATAACTAATTTTAAATTTTACTTACCAATACTGCTGGTCGGCTGCTCCCGCTGCTTTTCAGTGCTGTGGCGCTGAAAATTTCATTTCTGAAAAAATTTAATTAATTAAAGTTCGAAATTTTTACACTTTTTTGGCAATAACTCTAAATTTTTCTTCCAAATTCTGACGCAATTTTTTCGCCCCGCTCTCCCCTCGTCGCCCCGCGTCCAACGACGTATCGCTCGAGGGTGTAGACCCACCAAAAAACGAAAAAGTTGCTAACCTAACCTAACCTAAGGGACGGGACATAGACGGATTTCTATTGAAATCCACCTAAGCTCTGACAATTCGCATACATTTGGTTGTTCTGCGAATACAAAATTTCTTTAAATTGGTCAATTGTTATAACTAATTTTAAATTTTACTTACCAATACTGCTGGTCGGCTGCTCCCGCTGCTTTTCAGTGCTGTGGCGCTGAAAATTTCATTTCTGAAAAAATTTAATTAATTAAAGTTCGAAATTTTTACACTTTTTTGGCAATAACTCTAAATTTTTCTTCCAAATTCTGACGCAATTTTTTCGCCCCGCTCTCCCCTCGTCGCCCCGCGTCCAACGACGTATCGCTCGAGGGTGTAGACCCACCAAAAAACGAAAAAGTTGCTAACCTAACCTAACCTAAGGGACGGGACATAGACGGATTTCTATTGAAATCCACCTAAGCTCTGACAATTCGCATACATTTGGTTGTTCTGCGAATACAAAATTTCTTTAAATTGGTCAATTGTTATAACTAATTTTAAATTTTACTTACCAATACTGCTGGTCGGCTGCTCCCGCTGCTTTTCAGTGCTGTGGCGCTGAAAATTTCATTTCTGAAAAAATTTAATTAATTAAAGTTCGAAATTTTTACACTTTTTTGGCAATAACTCTAAATTTTTCTTCCAAATTCTGACGCAATTTTTTCGCCCCGCTCTCCCCTCGTCGCCCCGCGTCCAACGACGTATCGCTCGAGGGTGTAGACCCACCAAAAAACGAAAAAGTTGCTAACCTAACCTAACCTAAGGGACGGGACATAGACGGATTTCTATTGAAATCCACCTAAGCTCTGACAATTCGCATACATTTGGTTGTTCTGCGAATACAAAATTTCTTTAAATTGGTCAATTGTTATAACTAATTTTAAATTTTACTTACCAATACTGCTGGTCGGCTGCTCCCGCTGCTTTTCAGTGCTGTGGCGCTGAAAATTTCATTTCTGAAAAAATTTAATTAATTAAAGTTCGAAATTTTTACACTTTTTTGGCAATAACTCTAAATTTTTCTTCCAAATTCTGACGCAATTTTTTCGCCCCGCTCTCCCCTCGTCGCCCCGCGTCCAACGACGTATCGCTCGAGGGTGTAGACCCACCAAAAAACGAAAAAGTTGCTAACCTAACCTAACCTAAGGGACGGGACATAGACGGATTTCTATTGAAATCCACCTAAGCTCTGACAATTCGCATACATTTGGTTGTTCTGCGAATACAAAATTTCTTTAAATTGGTCAATTGTTATAACTAATTTTAAATTTTACTTACCAATACTGCTGGTCGGCTGCTCCCGCTGCTTTTCAGTGCTGTGGCGCTGAAAATTTCATTTCTGAAAAAATTTAATTAATTAAAGTTCGAAATTTTTACACTTTTTTGGCAATAACTCTAAATTTTTCTTCCAAATTCTGACGCAATTTTTTCGCCCCGCTCTCCCCTCGTCGCCCCGCGTCCAACGACGTATCGCTCGAGGGTGTAGACCCACCAAAAAACGAAAAAGTTGCTAACCTAACCTAACCTAAGGGACGGGACATAGACGGATTTCTATTGAAATCCACCTAAGCTCTGACAATTCGCATACATTTGGTTGTTCTGCGAATACAAAATTTCTTTAAATTGGTCAATTGTTATAACTAATTTTAAATTTTACTTACCAATACTGCTGGTCGGCTGCTCCCGCTGCTTTTCAGTGCTGTGGCGCTGAAAATTTCATTTCTGAAAAAATTTAATTAATTAAAGTTCGAAATTTTTACACTTTTTTGGCAATAACTCTAAATTTTTCTTCCAAATTCTGACGCAATTTTTTCGCCCCGCTCTCCCCTCGTCGCCCCGCGTCCAACGACGTATCGCTCGAGGGTGTAGACCCACCAAAAAACGAAAAAGTTGCTAACCTAACCTAACCTAAGGGACGGGACATAGACGGATTTCTATTGAAATCCACCTAAGCTCTGACAATTCGCATACATTTGGTTGTTCTGCGAATACAAAATTTCTTTAAATTGGTCAATTGTTATAACTATTTTTAAATTTTACTTACCAATACTGCTGGTCGGCTGCTCCCGCTGCTTTTCAGTGCTGTGGCGCTGAAAATTTCATTTCTGAAAAAATTTAATTAATTAAAGTTCGAAATTTTTACACTTTTTTGGCAATAACTCTAAATTTTTCTTCCAAATTCTGACGCAATTTTTTCGCCCCGCTCTCCCCTCGTCGCCCCGCGTCCAACGACGTATCGCTCGAGGGTGTAGACCCACCAAAAAACGAAAAAGTTGCTAACCTAACCTAACCTAAGGGACGGGACATAGACGGATTTCTATTGAAATCCACCTAAGCTCTGACAATTCGCATACATTTGGTTGTTCTGCGAATACAAAATTTCTTTAAATTGGTCAATTGTTATAACTATTTTTAAATTTTACTTACCAATACTGCTGGTCGGCTGCTCCCGCTGCTTTTCAGTGCTGTGGCGCTGAAAATTTCATTTCTGAAAAAATTTAATTAATTAAAGTTCGAAATTTTTACACTTTTTTGGCAATAACTCTAAATTTTTCTTCCAAATTCTGACGCAATTTTTTCGCCCCGCTCTCCCCTCGTCGCCCCGCGTCCAACGACGTATCGCTCGAGGGTGTAGACCCACCAAAAAACGAAAAAGTTGCTAACCTAACCTAACCTAAGGGACGGGACATAGACGGATTTCTATTGAAATCCACCTAAGCTCTGACAATTCGCATACATTTGGTTGTTCTGCGAATACAAAATTTCTTTAAATTGGTCAATTGTTATAACTATTTTTAAATTTTACTTACCAATACTGCTGGTCGGCTGCTCCCGCTGCTTTTCAGTGCTGTGGCGCTGAAAATTTCATTTCTGAAAAAATTTAATTAATTAAAGTTCGAAATTTTTACACTTTTTTGGCAATAACTCTAAATTTTTCTTCCAAATTCTGACGCAATTTTTTCGCCCCGCTCTCCCCTCGTCGCCCCGCGTCCAACGACGTATCGCTCGAGGGTGTAGACCCACCAAAAAACGAAAAAGTTGCTAACCTAACCTAACCTAAGGGACGGGACATAGACGGATTTCTATTGAAATCCACCTAAGCTCTGACAATTCGCATACATTTGGTTGTTCTGCGAATACAAAATTTCTTTAAATTGGTCAATTGTTATAACTATTTTTAAATTTTACTTACCAATACTGCTGGTCGGCTGCTCCCGCTGCTTTTCAGTGCTGTGGCGCTGAAAATTTCATTTCTGAAAAAATTTAATTAATTAAAGTTCGAAATTTTTACACTTTTTTGGCAATAACTCTAAATTTTTCTTCCAAATTCTGACGCAATTTTTTCGCCCCGCTCTCCCCTCGTCGCCCCGCGTCCAACGACGTATCGCTCGAGGGTGTAGACCCACCAAAAAACGAAAAAGTTGCTAACCTAACCTAACCTAAGGGACGGGACATAGACGGATTTCTATTGAAATCCACCTAAGCTCTGACAATTCGCATACATTTGGTTGTTCTGCGAATACAAAATTTCTTTAAATTGGTCAATTGTTATAACTAATTTTAAATTTTACTTACCAATACTGCTGGTCGGCTGCTCCCGCTGCTTTTCAGTGCTGTGGCGCTGAAAATTTCATTTCTGAAAAAATTTAATTAATTAAAGTTCGAAATTTTTACACTTTTTTGGCAATAACTCTAAATTTTTCTTCCAAATTCTGACGCAATTTTTTCGCCCCGCTCTCCCCTCGTCGCCCCGCGTCCAACGACGTATCGCTCGAGGGTGTAGACCCACCAAAAAACGAAAAAGTTGCTAACCTAACCTAACCTAAGGGACGGGACATAGACGGATTTCTATTGAAATCCACCTAAGCTCTGACAATTCGCATACATTTGGTTGTTCTGCGAATACAAAATTTCTTTAAATTGGTCAATTGTTATAACTATTTTTAAATTTTACTTACCAATACTGCTGGTCGGCTGCTCCCGCTGCTTTTCAGTGCTGTGGCGCTGAAAATTTCATTTCTGAAAAAATTTAATTAATTAAAGTTCGAAATTTTTACACTTTTTTGGCAATAACTCTAAATTTTTCTTCCAAATTCTGACGCAATTTTTTCGCCCCGCTCTCCCCTCGTCGCCCCGCGTCCAACGACGTATCGCTCGAGGGTGTAGACCCACCAAAAAACGAAAAAGTTGCTAACCTAACCTAACCTAAGGGACGGGACATAGACGGATTTCTATTGAAATCCACCTAAGCTCTGACAATTCGCATACATTTGGTTGTTCTGCGAATACAAAATTTCTTTAAATTGGTCAATTGTTATAACTAATTTTAAATTTTACTTACCAATACTGCTGGTCGGCTGCTCCCGCTGCTTTTCAGTGCTGTGGCGCTGAAAATTTCATTTCTGAAAAAATTTAATTAATTAAAGTTCGAAATTTTTACACTTTTTTGGCAATAACTCTAAATTTTTCTTCCAAATTCTGACGCAATTTTTTCGCCCCGCTCTCCCCTCGTCGCCCCGCGTCCAACGACGTATCGCTCGAGGGTGTAGACCCACCAAAAAACGAAAAAGTTGCTAACCTAACCTAACCTAAGGGACGGGACATAGACGGATTTCTATTGAAATCCACCTAAGCTCTGACAATTCGCATACATTTGGTTGTTCTGCGAATACAAAATTTCTTTAAATTGGTCAATTGTTATAACTATTTTTAAATTTTACTTACCAATACTGCTGGTCGGCTGCTCCCGCTGCTTTTCAGTGCTGTGGCGCTGAAAATTTCATTTCTGAAAAAATTTAATTAATTAAAGTTCGAAATTTTTACACTTTTTTGGCAATAACTCTAAATTTTTCTTCCAAATTCTGACGCAATTTTTTCGCCCCGCTCTCCCCTCGTCGCCCCGCGTCCAACGACGTATCGCTCGAGGGTGTAGACCCACCAAAAAACGAAAAAGTTGCTAACCTAACCTAACCTAAGGGACGGGACATAGACGGATTTCTATTGAAATCCACCTAAGCTCTGACAATTCGCATACATTTGGTTGTTCTGCGAATACAAAATTTCTTTAAATTGGTCAATTGTTATAACTATTTTTAAATTTTACTTACCAATACTGCTGGTCGGCTGCTCCCGCTGCTTTTCAGTGCTGTGGCGCTGAAAATTTCATTTCTGAAAAAATTTAATTAATTAAAGTTCGAAATTTTTACACTTTTTTGGCAATAACTCTAAATTTTTCTTCCAAATTCTGACGCAATTTTTTCGCCCCGCTCTCCCCTCGTCGCCCCGCGTCCAACGACGTATCGCTCGAGGGTGTAGACCCACTAAAAAACGAAAAAGTTGCTAACCTAACCTAACCTAAGGGACGGGACATAGACGGATTTCTATTGAAATCCACCTAAGCTCTGACAATTCGCATACATTTGGTTGTTCTGCGAATACAAAATTTCTTTAAATTGGTCAATTGTTATAACTATTTTTAAATTTTACTTACCAATACTGCTGGTCGGCTGCTCCCGCTGCTTTTCAGTGCTGTGGCGCTGAAAATTTCATTTCTGAAAAAATTTAATTAATTAAAGTTCGAAATTTTTACGCTTTTTTGGCAATAACTCTAAATTTTTCTTCCAAATTCTGACGCAATTTTTTCGCCCCGCTCTCCCCTCGTCGCCCCGCGTCCAACGACGTATCGCTCGAGGGTGTAGACCCACTAAAAAACGAAAAAGTTGCTAACCTAACCTAACCTAAGGGACGGGACATAGACGGATTTCTATTGAAATCCACCTAAGCTCTGACAATTCGCATACATTTGGTTGTTCTGCGAATACAAAATTTCTTTAAATTGGTCAATTGTTATAACTATTTTTAAATTTTACTTACCAATACTGCTGGTCGGCTGCTCCCGCTGCTTTTCAGTGCTGTGGCGCTGAAAATTTCATTTCTGAAAAAATTTAATTAATTAAAGTTCGAAATTTTTACGCTTTTTTGGCAATAACTCTAAATTTTTCTTCCAAATTCTGACGCAATTTTTTCGCCCCGCTCTCCCCTCGTCGCCCCGCGTCCAACGACGTATCGCTCGAGGGTGTAGACCCACTAAAAAACGAAAAAGTTGCTAACCTAACCTAACCTAAGGGACGGGACATAGACGGATTTCTATTGAAATCCACCTAAGCTCTGACAATTCGCATACATTTGGTTGTTCTGCGAATACAAAATTTCTTTAAATTGGTCAATTGTTATAACTATTTTTAAATTTTACTTACCAATACTGCTGGTCGGCTGCTCCCGCTGCTTTTCAGTGCTGTGGCGCTGAAAATTTCATTTCTGAAAAAATTTAATTAATTAAAGTTCGAAATTTTTACGCTTTTTTGGCAATAACTCTAAATTTTTCTTCCAAATTCTGACGCAATTTTTTCGCCCCGCTCTCCCCTCGTCGCCCCGCGTCCAACGACGTATCGCTCGAGGGTGTAGACCCACTAAAAAACGAAAAAGTTGCTAACCTAACCTAACCTAAGGGACGGGACATAGACGGATTTCTATTGAAATCCACCTAAGCTCTGACAATTCGCATACATTTGGTTGTTCTGCGAATACAAAATTTCTTTAAATTGGTCAATTGTTATAACTATTTTTAAATTTTACTTACCAATACTGCTGGTCGGCTGCTCCCGCTGCTTTTCAGTGCTGTGGCGCTGAAAATTTCATTTCTGAAAAAATTTAATTAATTAAAGTTCGAAATTTTTACGCTTTTTTGGCAATAACTCTAAATTTTTCTTCCAAATTCTGACGCAATTTTTTCGCCCCGCTCTCCCCTCGTCGCCCCGCGTCCAACGACGTATCGCTCGAGGGTGTAGACCCACTAAAAAACGAAAAAGTTGCTAACCTAACCTAACCTAAGGGACGGGACATAGACGGATTTCTATTGAAATCCACCTAAGCTCTGACAATTCGCATACATTTGGTTGTTCTGCGAATACAAAATTTCTTTAAATTGGTCAATTGTTATAACTATTTTTAAATTTTACTTACCAATACTGCTGGTCGGCTGCTCCCGCTGCTTTTCAGTGCTGTGGCGCTGAAAATTTCATTTCTGAAAAAATTTAATTAATTAAAGTTCGAAATTTTTACGCTTTTTTGGCAATAACTCTAAATTTTTCTTCCAAATTCTGACGCAATTTTTTCGCCCCGCTCTCCCCTCGTCGCCCCGCGTCCAACGACGTATCGCTCGAGGGTGTAGACCCACTAAAAAACGAAAAAGTTGCTAACCTAACCTAACCTAAGGGACGGGACATAGACGGATTTCTATTGAAATCCACCTAAGCTCTGACAATTCGCATACATTTGGTTGTTCTGCGAATACAAAATTTCTTTAAATTGGTCAATTGTTATAACTATTTTTAAATTTTACTTACCAATACTGCTGGTCGGCTGCTCCCGCTGCTTTTCAGTGCTGTGGCGCTGAAAATTTCATTTCTGAAAAAATTTAATTAATTAAAGTTCGAAATTTTTACGCTTTTTTTGGCAATAACTCTAAATTTTTCTTCCAAATTCTGACGCAATTTTTTCGCCCCGCTCTCCCCTCGTCGCCCCGCGTCCAACGACGTATCGCTCGAGGGTGTAGACCCACTAAAAAACGAAAAAGTTGCTAACCTAACCTAACCTAAGGGACGGGACATAGACGGATTTCTATTGAAATCCACCTAAGCTCTGACAATTCGCATACATTTGGTTGTTCTGCGAATACAAAATTTCTTTAAATTGGTCAATTGTTATAACTATTTTTAAATTTTACTTACCAATACTGCTGGTCGGCTGCTCCCGCTGCTTTTCAGTGCTGTGGCGCTGAAAATTTCATTTCTGAAAAAATTTAATTAATTAAAGTTCGAAATTTTTACGCTTTTTTGGCAATAACTCTAAATTTTTCTTCCAAATTCTGACGCAATTTTTTCGCCCCGCTCTCCCCTCGTCGCCCCGCGTCCAACGACGTATCGCTCGAGGGTGTAGACCCACTAAAAAACGAAAAAGTTGCTAACCTAACCTAACCTAAGGGACGGGACATAGACGGATTTCTATTGAAATCCACCTAAGCTCTGACAATTCGCATACATTTGGTTGTTCTGCGAATACAAAATTTCTTTAAATTGGTCAATTGTTATAACTATTTTTAAATTTTACTTACCAATACTGCTGGTCGGCTGCTCCCGCTGCTTTTCAGTGCTGTGGCGCTGAAAATTTCATTTCTGAAAAAATTTAATTAATTAAAGTTCGAAATTTTTACGCTTTTTTGGCAATAACTCTAAATTTTTCTTCCAAATTCTGACGCAATTTTTTCGCCCCGCTCTCCCCTCGTCGCCCCGCGTCCAACG
>CAJHVG010000034.1:0-15470 GCA_905147325.1 Notodonta dromedarius
GCATACATTTGGTTGTTCTGCGAATACAAAATTTCTTTAAATTGGTCAATTGTTATAACTATTTTTAAATTTTACTTACCAATACTGCTGGTCGGCTGCTCCCGCTGCTTTTCAGTGCTGTGGCGCTGAAAATTTCATTTCTGAAAAATTTAATTAATTAAAGTTCGAAATTTTTACACTTTTTTGGCAATAACTCTAAATTTTTCTTCCAAATTCTGACGCAATTTTTTCGCCCCGCTCTCCCCTCGTCGCCCCGCGTCCAACGACGTATCGCTCGAGGGTGTAGACCCACCAAAAAACGAAAAAGTTGCTAACCTAACCTAACCTAAGGGACGGGACATAGACGGATTTCTATTGAAATCCACCTAAGCTCTGACAATTCGCATACATTTGGTTGTTCTGCGAATACAAAATTTCTTTAAATTGGTCAATTGTTATAACTATTTTTAAATTTTACTTACCAATACTGCTGGTCGGCTGCTCCCGCTGCTTTTCAGTGCTGTGGCGCTGAAAATTTCATTTCTGAAAAAATTTAATTAATTAAAGTTCGAAATTTTTACACTTTTTTGGCAATAACTCTAAATTTTTCTTCCAAATTCTGACGCAATTTTTTCGCCCCGCTCTCCCCTCGTCGCCCCGCGTCCAACGACGTATCGCTCGAGGGTGTAGACCCACCAAAAAACGAAAAAGTTGCTAACCTAACCTAACCTAAGGGACGGGACATAGACGGATTTCTATTGAAATCCACCTAAGCTCTGACAATTCGCATACATTTGGTTGTTCTGCGAATACAAAATTTCTTTAAATTGGTCAATTGTTATAACTATTTTTAAATTTTACTTACCAATACTGCTGGTCGGCTGCTCCCGCTGCTTTTCAGTGCTGTGGCGCTGAAAATTTCATTTCTGAAAAAATTTAATTAATTAAAGTTCGAAATTTTTACACTTTTTTGGCAATAACTCTAAATTTTTCTTCCAAATTCTGACGCAATTTTTTCGCCCCGCTCTCCCCTCGTCGCCCCGCGTCCAACGACGTATCGCTCGAGGGTGTAGACCCACCAAAAAACGAAAAAGTTGCTAACCTAACCTAACCTAAGGGACGGGACATAGACGGATTTCTATTGAAATCCACCTAAGCTCTGACAATTCGCATACATTTGGTTGTTCTGCGAATACAAAATTTCTTTAAATTGGTCAATTGTTATAACTATTTTTAAATTTTACTTACCAATACTGCTGGTCGGCTGCTCCCGCTGCTTTTCAGTGCTGTGGCGCTGAAAATTTCATTTCTGAAAAAATTTAATTAATTAAAGTTCGAAATTTTTACACTTTTTTGGCAATAACTCTAAATTTTTCTTCCAAATTCTGACGCAATTTTTTCGCCCCGCTCTCCCCTCGTCGCCCCGCGTCCAACGACGTATCGCTCGAGGGTGTAGACCCACCAAAAAACGAAAAAGTTGCTAACCTAACCTAACCTAAGGGACGGGACATAGACGGATTTCTATTGAAATCCACCTAAGCTCTGACAATTCGCATACATTTGGTTGTTCTGCGAATACAAAATTTCTTTAAATTGGTCAATTGTTATAACTAATTTTAAATTTTACTTACCAATACTGCTGGTCGGCTGCTCCCGCTGCTTTTCAGTGCTGTGGCGCTGAAAATTTCATTTCTGAAAAAATTTAATTAATTAAAGTTCGAAATTTTTACACTTTTTTGGCAATAACTCTAAATTTTTCTTCCAAATTCTGACGCAATTTTTTCGCCCCGCTCTCCCCTCGTCGCCCCGCGTCCAACGACGTATCGCTCGAGGGTGTAGACCCACCAAAAAACGAAAAAGTTGCTAACCTAACCTAACCTAAGGGACGGGACATAGACGGATTTCTATTGAAATCCACCTAAGCTCTGACAATTCGCATACATTTGGTTGTTCTGCGAATACAAAATTTCTTTAAATTGGTCAATTGTTATAACTAATTTTAAATTTTACTTACCAATACTGCTGGTCGGCTGCTCCCGCTGCTTTTCAGTGCTGTGGCGCTGAAAATTTCATTTCTGAAAAATTTAATTAATTAAAGTTCGAAATTTTTACACTTTTTTGGCAATAACTCTAAATTTTTCTTCCAAATTCTGACGCAATTTTTTCGCCCCGCTCTCCCCTCGTCGCCCCGCGTCCAACGACGTATCGCTCGAGGGTGTAGACCCACCAAAAAACGAAAAAGTTGCTAACCTAACCTAACCTAAGGGACGGGACATAGACGGATTTCTATTGAAATCCACCTAAGCTCTGACAATTCGCATACATTTGGTTGTTCTGCGAATACAAAATTTCTTTAAATTGGTCAATTGTTATAACTATTTTTAAATTTTACTTACCAATACTGCTGGTCGGCTGCTCCCGCTGCTTTTCAGTGCTGTGGCGCTGAAAATTTCATTTCTGAAAAAATTTAATTAATTAAAGTTCGAAATTTTTACACTTTTTTGGCAATAACTCTAAATTTTTCTTCCAAATTCTGACGCAATTTTTTCGCCCCGCTCTCCCCTCGTCGCCCCGCGTCCAACGACGTATCGCTCGAGGGTGTAGACCCACCAAAAAACGAAAAAGTTGCTAACCTAACCTAACCTAAGGGACGGGACATAGACGGATTTCTATTGAAATCCACCTAAGCTCTGACAATTCGCATACATTTGGTTGTTCTGCGAATACAAAATTTCTTTAAATTGGTCAATTGTTATAACTATTTTTAAATTTTACTTACCAATACTGCTGGTCGGCTGCTCCCGCTGCTTTTCAGTGCTGTGGCGCTGAAAATTTCATTTCTGAAAAAATTTAATTAATTAAAGTTCGAAATTTTTACACTTTTTTGGCAATAACTCTAAATTTTTCTTCCAAATTCTGACGCAATTTTTTCGCCCCGCTCTCCCCTCGTCGCCCCGCGTCCAACGACGTATCGCTCGAGGGTGTAGACCCACCAAAAAACGAAAAAGTTGCTAACCTAACCTAACCTAAGGGACGGGACATAGACGGATTTCTATTGAAATCCACCTAAGCTCTGACAATTCGCATACATTTGGTTGTTCTGCGAATACAAAATTTCTTTAAATTGGTCAATTGTTATAACTATTTTTAAATTTTACTTACCAATACTGCTGGTCGGCTGCTCCCGCTGCTTTTCAGTGCTGTGGCGCTGAAAATTTCATTTCTGAAAAAATTTAATTAATTAAAGTTCGAAATTTTTACACTTTTTTGGCAATAACTCTAAATTTTTCTTCCAAATTCTGACGCAATTTTTTCGCCCCGCTCTCCCCTCGTCGCCCCGCGTCCAACGACGTATCGCTCGAGGGTGTAGACCCACCAAAAAACGAAAAAGTTGCTAACCTAACCTAACCTAAGGGACGGGACATAGACGGATTTCTATTGAAATCCACCTAAGCTCTGACAATTCGCATACATTTGGTTGTTCTGCGAATACAAAATTTCTTTAAATTGGTCAATTGTTATAACTATTTTTAAATTTTACTTACCAATACTGCTGGTCGGCTGCTCCCGCTGCTTTTCAGTGCTGTGGCGCTGAAAATTTCATTTCTGAAAAAATTTAATTAATTAAAGTTCGAAATTTTTACACTTTTTTGGCAATAACTCTAAATTTTTCTTCCAAATTCTGACGCAATTTTTTCGCCCCGCTCTCCCCTCGTCGCCCCGCGTCCAACGACGTATCGCTCGAGGGTGTAGACCCACCAAAAAACGAAAAAGTTGCTAACCTAACCTAACCTAAGGGACGGGACATAGACGGATTTCTATTGAAATCCACCTAAGCTCTGACAATTCGCATACATTTGGTTGTTCTGCGAATACAAAATTTCTTTAAATTGGTCAATTGTTATAACTATTTTTAAATTTTACTTACCAATACTGCTGGTCGGCTGCTCCCGCTGCTTTTCAGTGCTGTGGCGCTGAAAATTTCATTTCTGAAAAAATTTAATTAATTAAAGTTCGAAATTTTTACACTTTTTTGGCAATAACTCTAAATTTTTCTTCCAAATTCTGACGCAATTTTTTCGCCCCGCTCTCCCCTCGTCGCCCCGCGTCCAACGACGTATCGCTCGAGGGTGTAGACCCACCAAAAAACGAAAAAGTTGCTAACCTAACCTAACCTAAGGGACGGGACATAGACGGATTTCTATTGAAATCCACCTAAGCTCTGACAATTCGCATACATTTGGTTGTTCTGCGAATACAAAATTTCTTTAAATTGGTCAATTGTTATAACTATTTTTAAATTTTACTTACCAATACTGCTGGTCGGCTGCTCCCGCTGCTTTTCAGTGCTGTGGCGCTGAAAATTTCATTTCTGAAAAAATTTAATTAATTAAAGTTCGAAATTTTTACACTTTTTTGGCAATAACTCTAAATTTTTCTTCCAAATTCTGACGCAATTTTTTCGCCCCGCTCTCCCCTCGTCGCCCCGCGTCCAACGACGTATCGCTCGAGGGTGTAGACCCACCAAAAAACGAAAAAGTTGCTAACCTAACCTAACCTAAGGGACGGGACATAGACGGATTTCTATTGAAATCCACCTAAGCTCTGACAATTCGCATACATTTGGTTGTTCTGCGAATACAAAATTTCTTTAAATTGGTCAATTGTTATAACTATTTTTAAATTTTACTTACCAATACTGCTGGTCGGCTGCTCCCGCTGCTTTTCAGTGCTGTGGCGCTGAAAATTTCATTTCTGAAAAAATTTAATTAATTAAAGTTCGAAATTTTTACACTTTTTTGGCAATAACTCTAAATTTTTCTTCCAAATTCTGACGCAATTTTTTCGCCCCGCTCTCCCCTCGTCGCCCCGCGTCCAACGACGTATCGCTCGAGGGTGTAGACCCACCAAAAAACGAAAAAGTTGCTAACCTAACCTAACCTAAGGGACGGGACATAGACGGATTTCTATTGAAATCCACCTAAGCTCTGACAATTCGCATACATTTGGTTGTTCTGCGAATACAAAATTTCTTTAAATTGGTCAATTGTTATAACTATTTTTAAATTTTACTTACCAATACTGCTGGTCGGCTGCTCCCGCTGCTTTTCAGTGCTGTGGCGCTGAAAATTTCATTTCTGAAAAAATTTAATTAATTAAAGTTCGAAATTTTTACACTTTTTTGGCAATAACTCTAAATTTTTCTTCCAAATTCTGACGCAATTTTTTCGCCCCGCTCTCCCCTCGTCGCCCCGCGTCCAACGACGTATCGCTCGAGGGTGTAGACCCACCAAAAAACGAAAAAGTTGCTAACCTAACCTAACCTAAGGGACGGGACATAGACGGATTTCTATTGAAATCCACCTAAGCTCTGACAATTCGCATACATTTGGTTGTTCTGCGAATACAAAATTTCTTTAAATTGGTCAATTGTTATAACTATTTTTAAATTTTACTTACCAATACTGCTGGTCGGCTGCTCCCGCTGCTTTTCAGTGCTGTGGCGCTGAAAATTTCATTTCTGAAAAAATTTAATTAATTAAAGTTCGAAATTTTTACACTTTTTTGGCAATAACTCTAAATTTTTCTTCCAAATTCTGACGCAATTTTTTCGCCCCGCTCTCCCCTCGTCGCCCCGCGTCCAACGACGTATCGCTCGAGGGTGTAGACCCACCAAAAAACGAAAAAGTTGCTAACCTAACCTAACCTAAGGGACGGGACATAGACGGATTTCTATTGAAATCCACCTAAGCTCTGACAATTCGCATACATTTGGTTGTTCTGCGAATACAAAATTTCTTTAAATTGGTCAATTGTTATAACTATTTTTAAATTTTACTTACCAATACTGCTGGTCGGCTGCTCCCGCTGCTTTTCAGTGCTGTGGCGCTGAAAATTTCATTTCTGAAAAAATTTAATTAATTAAAGTTCGAAATTTTTACACTTTTTTGGCAATAACTCTAAATTTTTCTTCCAAATTCTGACGCAATTTTTTCGCCCCGCTCTCCCCTCGTCGCCCCGCGTCCAACGACGTATCGCTCGAGGGTGTAGACCCACCAAAAAACGAAAAAGTTGCTAACCTAACCTAACCTAAGGGACGGGACATAGACGGATTTCTATTGAAATCCACCTAAGCTCTGACAATTCGCATACATTTGGTTGTTCTGCGAATACAAAATTTCTTTAAATTGGTCAATTGTTATAACTATTTTTAAATTTTACTTACCAATACTGCTGGTCGGCTGCTCCCGCTGCTTTTCAGTGCTGTGGCGCTGAAAATTTCATTTCTGAAAAAATTTAATTAATTAAAGTTCGAAATTTTTACACTTTTTTGGCAATAACTCTAAATTTTTCTTCCAAATTCTGACGCAATTTTTTCGCCCCGCTCTCCCCTCGTCGCCCCGCGTCCAACGACGTATCGCTCGAGGGTGTAGACCCACCAAAAAACGAAAAAGTTGCTAACCTAACCTAACCTAAGGGACGGGACATAGACGGATTTCTATTGAAATCCACCTAAGCTCTGACAATTCGCATACATTTGGTTGTTCTGCGAATACAAAATTTCTTTAAATTGGTCAATTGTTATAACTATTTTTAAATTTTACTTACCAATACTGCTGGTCGGCTGCTCCCGCTGCTTTTCAGTGCTGTGGCGCTGAAAATTTCATTTCTGAAAAAATTTAATTAATTAAAGTTCGAAATTTTTACACTTTTTTGGCAATAACTCTAAATTTTTCTTCCAAATTCTGACGCAATTTTTTCGCCCCGCTCTCCCCTCGTCGCCCCGCGTCCAACGACGTATCGCTCGAGGGTGTAGACCCACCAAAAAACGAAAAAGTTGCTAACCTAACCTAACCTAAGGGACGGGACATAGACGGATTTCTATTGAAATCCACCTAAGCTCTGACAATTCGCATACATTTGGTTGTTCTGCGAATACAAAATTTCTTTAAATTGGTCAATTGTTATAACTATTTTTAAATTTTACTTACCAATACTGCTGGTCGGCTGCTCCCGCTGCTTTTCAGTGCTGTGGCGCTGAAAATTTCATTTCTGAAAAAATTTAATTAATTAAAGTTCGAAATTTTTACACTTTTTTGGCAATAACTCTAAATTTTTCTTCCAAATTCTGACGCAATTTTTTCGCCCCGCTCTCCCCTCGTCGCCCCGCGTCCAACGACGTATCGCTCGAGGGTGTAGACCCACCAAAAAACGAAAAAGTTGCTAACCTAACCTAACCTAAGGGACGGGACATAGACGGATTTCTATTGAAATCCACCTAAGCTCTGACAATTCGCATACATTTGGTTGTTCTGCGAATACAAAATTTCTTTAAATTGGTCAATTGTTATAACTAATTTTAAATTTTACTTACCAATACTGCTGGTCGGCTGCTCCCGCTGCTTTTCAGTGCTGTGGCGCTGAAAATTTCATTTCTGAAAAAATTTAATTAATTAAAGTTCGAAATTTTTACACTTTTTTGGCAATAACTCTAAATTTTTCTTCCAAATTCTGACGCAATTTTTTCGCCCCGCTCTCCCCTCGTCGCCCCGCGTCCAACGACGTATCGCTCGAGGGTGTAGACCCACCAAAAAACGAAAAAGTTGCTAACCTAACCTAACCTAAGGGACGGGACATAGACGGATTTCTATTGAAATCCACCTAAGCTCTGACAATTCGCATACATTTGGTTGTTCTGCGAATACAAAATTTCTTTAAATTGGTCAATTGTTATAACTATTTTTAAATTTTACTTACCAATACTGCTGGTCGGCTGCTCCCGCTGCTTTTCAGTGCTGTGGCGCTGAAAATTTCATTTCTGAAAAAATTTAATTAATTAAAGTTCGAAATTTTTACACTTTTTTGGCAATAACTCTAAATTTTTCTTCCAAATTCTGACGCAATTTTTTCGCCCCGCTCTCCCCTCGTCGCCCCGCGTCCAACGACGTATCGCTCGAGGGTGTAGACCCACCAAAAAACGAAAAAGTTGCTAACCTAACCTAACCTAAGGGACGGGACATAGACGGATTTCTATTGAAATCCACCTAAGCTCTGACAATTCGCATACATTTGGTTGTTCTGCGAATACAAAATTTCTTTAAATTGGTCAATTGTTATAACTATTTTTAAATTTTACTTACCAATACTGCTGGTCGGCTGCTCCCGCTGCTTTTCAGTGCTGTGGCGCTGAAAATTTCATTTCTGAAAAAATTTAATTAATTAAAGTTCGAAATTTTTACACTTTTTTGGCAATAACTCTAAATTTTTCTTCCAAATTCTGACGCAATTTTTTCGCCCCGCTCTCCCCTCGTCGCCCCGCGTCCAACGACGTATCGCTCGAGGGTGTAGACCCACCAAAAAACGAAAAAGTTGCTAACCTAACCTAACCTAAGGGACGGGACATAGACGGATTTCTATTGAAATCCACCTAAGCTCTGACAATTCGCATACATTTGGTTGTTCTGCGAATACAAAATTTCTTTAAATTGGTCAATTGTTATAACTATTTTTAAATTTTACTTACCAATACTGCTGGTCGGCTGCTCCCGCTGCTTTTCAGTGCTGTGGCGCTGAAAATTTCATTTCTGAAAAAATTTAATTAATTAAAGTTCGAAATTTTTACACTTTTTTGGCAATAACTCTAAATTTTTCTTCCAAATTCTGACGCAATTTTTTCGCCCCGCTCTCCCCTCGTCGCCCCGCGTCCAACGACGTATCGCTCGAGGGTGTAGACCCACCAAAAAACGAAAAAGTTGCTAACCTAACCTAACCTAAGGGACGGGACATAGACGGATTTCTATTGAAATCCACCTAAGCTCTGACAATTCGCATACATTTGGTTGTTCTGCGAATACAAAATTTCTTTAAATTGGTCAATTGTTATAACTATTTTTAAATTTTACTTACCAATACTGCTGGTCGGCTGCTCCCGCTGCTTTTCAGTGCTGTGGCGCTGAAAATTTCATTTCTGAAAAAATTTAATTAATTAAAGTTCGAAATTTTTACACTTTTTTGGCAATAACTCTAAATTTTTCTTCCAAATTCTGACGCAATTTTTTCGCCCCGCTCTCCCCTCGTCGCCCCGCGTCCAACGACGTATCGCTCGAGGGTGTAGACCCACCAAAAAACGAAAAAGTTGCTAACCTAACCTAACCTAAGGGACGGGACATAGACGGATTTCTATTGAAATCCACCTAAGCTCTGACAATTCGCATACATTTGGTTGTTCTGCGAATACAAAATTTCTTTAAATTGGTCAATTGTTATAACTATTTTTAAATTTTACTTACCAATACTGCTGGTCGGCTGCTCCCGCTGCTTTTCAGTGCTGTGGCGCTGAAAATTTCATTTCTGAAAAAATTTAATTAATTAAAGTTCGAAATTTTTACACTTTTTTGGCAATAACTCTAAATTTTTCTTCCAAATTCTGACGCAATTTTTTCGCCCCGCTCTCCCCTCGTCGCCCCGCGTCCAACGACGTATCGCTCGAGGGTGTAGACCCACCAAAAAACGAAAAAGTTGCTAACCTAACCTAACCTAAGGGACGGGACATAGACGGATTTCTATTGAAATCCACCTAAGCTCTGACAATTCGCATACATTTGGTTGTTCTGCGAATACAAAATTTCTTTAAATTGGTCAATTGTTATAACTATTTTTAAATTTTACTTACCAATACTGCTGGTCGGCTGCTCCCGCTGCTTTTCAGTGCTGTGGCGCTGAAAATTTCATTTCTGAAAAAATTTAATTAATTAAAGTTCGAAATTTTTACACTTTTTTGGCAATAACTCTAAATTTTTCTTCCAAATTCTGACGCAATTTTTTCGCCCCGCTCTCCCCTCGTCGCCCCGCGTCCAACGACGTATCGCTCGAGGGTGTAGACCCACCAAAAAACGAAAAAGTTGCTAACCTAACCTAACCTAAGGGACGGGACATAGACGGATTTCTATTGAAATCCACCTAAGCTCTGACAATTCGCATACATTTGGTTGTTCTGCGAATACAAAATTTCTTTAAATTGGTCAATTGTTATAACTATTTTTAAATTTTACTTACCAATACTGCTGGTCGGCTGCTCCCGCTGCTTTTCAGTGCTGTGGCGCTGAAAATTTCATTTCTGAAAAAATTTAATTAATTAAAGTTCGAAATTTTTACACTTTTTTGGCAATAACTCTAAATTTTTCTTCCAAATTCTGACGCAATTTTTTCGCCCCGCTCTCCCCTCGTCGCCCCGCGTCCAACGACGTATCGCTCGAGGGTGTAGACCCACCAAAAAACGAAAAAGTTGCTAACCTAACCTAACCTAAGGGACGGGACATAGACGGATTTCTATTGAAATCCACCTAAGCTCTGACAATTCGCATACATTTGGTTGTTCTGCGAATACAAAATTTCTTTAAATTGGTCAATTGTTATAACTATTTTTAAATTTTACTTACCAATACTGCTGGTCGGCTGCTCCCGCTGCTTTTCAGTGCTGTGGCGCTGAAAATTTCATTTCTGAAAAAATTTAATTAATTAAAGTTCGAAATTTTTACACTTTTTTGGCAATAACTCTAAATTTTTCTTCCAAATTCTGACGCAATTTTTTCGCCCCGCTCTCCCCTCGTCGCCCCGCGTCCAACGACGTATCGCTCGAGGGTGTAGACCCACCAAAAAACGAAAAAGTTGCTAACCTAACCTAACCTAAGGGACGGGACATAGACGGATTTCTATTGAAATCCACCTAAGCTCTGACAATTCGCATACATTTGGTTGTTCTGCGAATACAAAATTTCTTTAAATTGGTCAATTGTTATAACTATTTTTAAATTTTACTTACCAATACTGCTGGTCGGCTGCTCCCGCTGCTTTTCAGTGCTGTGGCGCTGAAAATTTCATTTCTGAAAAAATTTAATTAATTAAAGTTCGAAATTTTTACACTTTTTTGGCAATAACTCTAAATTTTTCTTCCAAATTCTGACGCAATTTTTTCGCCCCGCTCTCCCCTCGTCGCCCCGCGTCCAACGACGTATCGCTCGAGGGTGTAGACCCACCAAAAAACGAAAAAGTTGCTAACCTAACCTAACCTAAGGGACGGGACATAGACGGATTTCTATTGAAATCCACCTAAGCTCTGACAATTCGCATACATTTGGTTGTTCTGCGAATACAAAATTTCTTTAAATTGGTCAATTGTTATAACTATTTTTAAATTTTACTTACCAATACTGCTGGTCGGCTGCTCCCGCTGCTTTTCAGTGCTGTGGCGCTGAAAATTTCATTTCTGAAAAAATTTAATTAATTAAAGTTCGAAATTTTTACACTTTTTTGGCAATAACTCTAAATTTTTCTTCCAAATTCTGACGCAATTTTTTCGCCCCGCTCTCCCCTCGTCGCCCCGCGTCCAACGACGTATCGCTCGAGGGTGTAGACCCACCAAAAAACGAAAAAGTTGCTAACCTAACCTAACCTAAGGGACGGGACATAGACGGATTTCTATTGAAATCCACCTAAGCTCTGACAATTCGCATACATTTGGTTGTTCTGCGAATACAAAATTTCTTTAAATTGGTCAATTGTTATAACTATTTTTAAATTTTACTTACCAATACTGCTGGTCGGCTGCTCCCGCTGCTTTTCAGTGCTGTGGCGCTGAAAATTTCATTTCTGAAAAAATTTAATTAATTAAAGTTCGAAATTTTTACACTTTTTTGGCAATAACTCTAAATTTTTCTTCCAAATTCTGACGCAATTTTTTCGCCCCGCTCTCCCCTCGTCGCCCCGCGTCCAACGACGTATCGCTCGAGGGTGTAGACCCACCAAAAAACGAAAAAGTTGCTAACCTAACCTAACCTAAGGGACGGGACATAGACGGATTTCTATTGAAATCCACCTAAGCTCTGACAATTCGCATACATTTGGTTGTTCTGCGAATACAAAATTTCTTTAAATTGGTCAATTGTTATAACTATTTTAAATTTTACTTACCAATACTGCTGGTCGGCTGCTCCCGCTGCTTTTCAGTGCTGTGGCGCTGAAAATTTCATTTCTGAAAAAATTTAATTAATTAAAGTTCGAAATTTTTACACTTTTTTGGCAATAACTCTAAATTTTTCTTCCAAATTCTGACGCAATTTTTTCGCCCCGCTCTCCCCTCGTCGCCCCGCGTCCAACGACGTATCGCTCGAGGGTGTAGACCCACCAAAAAACGAAAAAGTTGCTAACCTAACCTAACCTAAGGGACGGGACATAGACGGATTTCTATTGAAATCCACCTAAGCTCTGACAATTCGCATACATTTGGTTGTTCTGCGAATACAAAATTTCTTTAAATTGGTCAATTGTTATAACTATTTTTAAATTTTACTTACCAATACTGCTGGTCGGCTGCTCCCGCTGCTTTTCAGTGCTGTGGCGCTGAAAATTTCATTTCTGAAAAAATTTAATTAATTAAAGTTCGAAATTTTTACACTTTTTTGGCAATAACTCTAAATTTTTCTTCCAAATTCTGACGCAATTTTTTCGCCCCGCTCTCCCCTCGTCGCCCCGCGTCCAACGACGTATCGCTCGAGGGTGTAGACCCACCAAAAAACGAAAAAGTTGCTAACCTAACCTAACCTAAGGGACGGGACATAGACGGATTTCTATTGAAATCCACCTAAGCTCTGACAATTCGCATACATTTGGTTGTTCTGCGAATACAAAATTTCTTTAAATTGGTCAATTGTTATAACTAATTTTAAATTTTACTTACCAATACTGCTGGTCGGCTGCTCCCGCTGCTTTTCAGTGCTGTGGCGCTGAAAATTTCATTTCTGAAAAAATTTAATTAATTAAAGTTCGAAATTTTTACACTTTTTTGGCAATAACTCTAAATTTTTCTTCCAAATTCTGACGCAATTTTTTCGCCCCGCTCTCCCCTCGTCGCCCCGCGTCCAACGACGTATCGCTCGAGGGTGTAGACCCACCAAAAAACGAAAAAGTTGCTAACCTAACCTAACCTAAGGGACGGGACATAGACGGATTTCTATTGAAATCCACCTAAGCTCTGACAATTCGCATACATTTGGTTGTTCTGCGAATACAAAATTTCTTTAAATTGGTCAATTGTTATAACTAATTTTAAATTTTACTTACCAATACTGCTGGTCGGCTGCTCCCGCTGCTTTTCAGTGCTGTGGCGCTGAAAATTTCATTTCTGAAAAAATTTAATTAATTAAAGTTCGAAATTTTTACACTTTTTTGGCAATAACTCTAAATTTTTCTTCCAAATTCTGACGCAATTTTTTCGCCCCGCTCTCCCCTCGTCGCCCCGCGTCCAACGACGTATCGCTCGAGGGTGTAGACCCACCAAAAAACGAAAAAGTTGCTAACCTAACCTAACCTAAGGGACGGGACATAGACGGATTTCTATTGAAATCCACCTAAGCTCTGACAATTCGCATACATTTGGTTGTTCTGCGAATACAAAATTTCTTTAAATTGGTCAATTGTTATAACTAATTTTAAATTTTACTTACCAATACTGCTGGTCGGCTGCTCCCGCTGCTTTTCAGTGCTGTGGCGCTGAAAATTTCATTTCTGAAAAAATTTAATTAATTAAAGTTCGAAATTTTTACACTTTTTTGGCAATAACTCTAAATTTTTCTTCCAAATTCTGACGCAATTTTTTCGCCCCGCTCTCCCCTCGTCGCCCCGCGTCCAACGACGTATCGCTCGAGGGTGTAGACCCACCAAAAAACGAAAAAGTTGCTAACCTAACCTAACCTAAGGGACGGGACATAGACGGATTTCTATTGAAATCCACCTAAGCTCTGACAATTCGCATACATTTGGTTGTTCTGCGAATACAAAATTTCTTTAAATTGGTCAATTGTTATAACTAATTTTAAATTTTACTTACCAATACTGCTGGTCGGCTGCTCCCGCTGCTTTTCAGTGCTGTGGCGCTGAAAATTTCATTTCTGAAAAAATTTAATTAATTAAAGTTCGAAATTTTTACACTTTTTTGGCAATAACTCTAAATTTTTCTTCCAAATTCTGACGCAATTTTTTCGCCCCGCTCTCCCCTCGTCGCCCCGCGTCCAACGACGTATCGCTCGAGGGTGTAGACCCACCAAAAAACGAAAAAGTTGCTAACCTAACCTAACCTAAGGGACGGGACATAGACGGATTTCTATTGAAATCCACCTAAGCTCTGACAATTCGCATACATTTGGTTGTTCTGCGAATACAAAATTTCTTTAAATTGGTCAATTGTTATAACTAATTTTAAATTTTACTTACCAATACTGCTGGTCGGCTGCTCCCGCTGCTTTTCAGTGCTGTGGCGCTGAAAATTTCATTTCTGAAAAAATTTAATTAATTAAAGTTCGAAATTTTTACACTTTTTTGGCAATAACTCTAAATTTTTCTTCCAAATTCTGACGCAATTTTTTCGCCCCGCTCTCCCCTCGTCGCCCCGCGTCCAACGACGTATCGCTCGAGGGTGTAGACCCACCAAAAAACGAAAAAGTTGCTAACCTAACCTAACCTAAGGGACGGGACATAGACGGATTTCTATTGAAATCCACCTAAGCTCTGACAATTCGCATACATTTGGTTGTTCTGCGAATACAAAATTTCTTTAAATTGGTCAATTGTTATAACTAATTTTAAATTTTACTTACCAATACTGCTGGTCGGCTGCTCCCGCTGCTTTTCAGTGCTGTGGCGCTGAAAATTTCATTTCTGAAAAAATTTAATTAATTAAAGTTCGAAATTTTTACACTTTTTTGGCAATAACTCTAAATTTTTCTTCCAAATTCTGACGCAATTTTTTCGCCCCGCTCTCCCCTCGTCGCCCCGCGTCCAACGACGTATCGCTCGAGGGTGTAGACCCACCAAAAAACGAAAAAGTTGCTAACCTAACCTAACCTAAGGGACGGGACATAGACGGATTTCTATTGAAATCCACCTAAGCTCTGACAATTCGCATACATTTGGTTGTTCTGCGAATACAAAATTTCTTTAAATTGGTCAATTGTTATAACTAATTTTAAATTTTACTTACCAATACTGCTGGTCGGCTGCTCCCGCTGCTTTTCAGTGCTGTGGCGCTGAAAATTTCATTTCTGAAAAAATTTAATTAATTAAAGTTCGAAATTTTTACACTTTTTTGGCAATAACTCTAAATTTTTCTTCCAAATTCTGACGCAATTTTTTCGCCCCGCTCTCCCCTCGTCGCCCCGCGTCCAACGACGTATCGCTCGAGGGTGTAGACCCACCAAAAAACGAAAAAGTTGCTAACCTAACCTAACCTAAGGGACGGGACATAGACGGATTTCTATTGAAATCCACCTAAGCTCTGACAATTCGCATACATTTGGTTGTTCTGCGAATACAAAATTTCTTTAAATTGGTCAATTGTTATAACTAATTTTAAATTTTACTTACCAATACTGCTGGTCGGCTGCTCCCGCTGCTTTTCAGTGCTGTGGCGCTGAAAATTTCATTTCTGAAAAAATTTA
>CAJHVG010000035.1:0-15486 GCA_905147325.1 Notodonta dromedarius
TGCTGGTCGGCTGCTCCCGCTGCTTTTCAGTGCTGTGGCGCTGAAAATTTCATTTCTGAAAAAATTTAATTAATTAAAGTTCGAAATTTTTACGCTTTTTTGGCAATAACTCTAAATTTTTCTTCCAAATTCTGACGCAATTTTTTCGCCCCGCTCTCCCCTCGTCGCCCCGCGTCCAACGACGTATCGCTCGAGGGTGTAGACCCACTAAAAAACGAAAAAGTTGCTAACCTAACCTAACCTAAGGACGGGACATAGACGGATTTCTATTGAAATCCACCTAAGCTCTGACAATTCGCATACATTTGGTTGTTCTGCGAATACAAAATTTCTTTAAATTGGTCAATTGTTATAACTATTTTTAAATTTTACTTACCAATACTGCTGGTCGGCTGCTCCCGCTGCTTTTCAGTGCTGTGGCGCTGAAAATTTCATTTCTGAAAAAATTTAATTAATTAAAGTTCGAAATTTTTACGCTTTTTTGGCAATAACTCTAAATTTTTCTTCCAAATTCTGACGCAATTTTTTCGCCCCGCTCTCCCCTCGTCGCCCCGCGTCCAACGACGTATCGCTCGAGGGTGTAGACCCACTAAAAAACGAAAAAGTTGCTAACCTAACCTAACCTAAGGGACGGGACATAGACGGATTTCTATTGAAATCACCTAAGCTCTGACAATTCGCATACATTTGGTTGTTCTGCGAATACAAAATTTCTTTAAATTGGTCAATTGTTATAACTATTTTTAAATTTTACTTACCAATACTGCTGGTCGGCTGCTCCCGCTGCTTTTCAGTGCTGTGGCGCTGAAAATTTCATTTCTGAAAAAATTTAATTAATTAAAGTTCGAAATTTTTACGCTTTTTTGGCAATAACTCTAAATTTTTCTTCCAAATTCTGACGCAATTTTTTCGCCCCCGCTCTCCCTCGTCGCCCCGCGTCCAACGACGTATCGCTCGAGGGTGTAGACCCACTAAAAAACGAAAAAGTTGCTAACCTAACCTAACCTAAGGGACGGGACATAGACGGATTTCTATTGAAATCCACCTAAGCTCTGACAATTCGCATACATTTGGTTGTTCTGCGAATACAAAATTTCTTTAAATTGGTCAATTGTTATAACTATTTTTAAATTTTACTTACCAATACTGCTGGTCGGCTGCTCCCGCTGCTTTTCAGTGCTGTGGCGCTGAAAATTTCATTTCTGAAAAAAATTAATTAATTAAAGTTCGAAATTTTTACGCTTTTTTGGCAATAACTCTAAATTTTTCTTCCAAATTCTGACGCAATTTTTTCGCCCCGCTCTCCCCTCGTCGCCCCGCGTCCAACGACGTATCGCTCGAGGGTGTAGACCCACTAAAAAACGAAAAAGTTGCTAACCTAACCTAACCTAAGGGACGGGACATAGACGGATTTCTATTGAAATCCACCTAAGCTCTGACAATTCGCATACATTTGGTTGTTCTGCGAATACAAAATTTCTTTAAATTGGTCAATTGTTATAACTATTTTTAAATTTTACTTACCAATACTGCTGGTCGGCTGCTCCCGCTGCTTTCAGTGCTGTGGCGCTGAAAATTTCATTTCTGAAAAAATTTAATTAATTAAAGTTCGAAATTTTTACGCTTTTTTGGCAATAACTCTAAATTTTTCTTCCAAATTCTGACGCAATTTTTTCGCCCCGCTCTCCCCTCGTCGCCCCGCGTCCAACGACGTATCGCTCGAGGGTGTAGACCCACTAAAAAACGAAAAAGTTGCTAACCTAACCTAACCTAAGGGACGGGACATAGACGGATTTCTATTGAAATCCACCTAAGCTCTGACAATTCGCATACATTTGGTTGTTCTGCGAATACAAAATTTCTTTAAATTGGTCAATTGTTATAACTATTTTTAAATTTTACTTACCAATACTGCTGGTCGGCTGCTCCCGCTGCTTTTCAGTGCTGTGGCGCTGAAAATTTCATTTCTGAAAAAATTTAATTAATTAAAGTTCGAAATTTTTACGCTTTTTTGGCAATAACTCTAAATTTTTCTTCCAAATTCTGACGCAATTTTTTCGCCCCGCTCTCCCCTCGTCGCCCCGCGTCCAACGACGTATCGCTCGAGGGTGTAGACCCACTAAAAAACGAAAAAGTTGCTAACCTAACCTAACCTAAGGGACGGGACATAGACGGATTTCTATTGAAATCCACCTAAGCTCTGACAATTCGCATACATTTGGTTGTTCCTGCGAATACAAAATTTCTTTAAATTGGTCAATTGTTATAACTATTTTTAAATTTTACTTACCAATACTGCTGGTCGGCTGCTCCCGCTGCTTTTCAGTGCTGTGGCGCTGAAAATTTCATTTCTGAAAAAATTTAATTAATTAAAGTTCGAAATTTTTACGCTTTTTTGGCAATAACTCTAAATTTTTCTTCCAAATTCTGACGCAATTTTTTCGCCCCGCTCTCCCCTCGTCGCCCCGCGTCCAACGACGTATCGCTCGAGGGTGTAGACCCACTAAAAAACGAAAAAGTTGCTAACCTAACCTAACCTAAGGACGGGACATAGACGGATTTCTATTGAAATCCACCTAAGCTCTGACAATTCGCATACATTTGGTTGTTCTGCGAATACAAAATTTCTTTAAATTGGTCAATTGTTATAACTATTTTTAAATTTTACTTACCAATACTGCTGGTCGGCTGCTCCCGCTGCTTTTCAGTGCTGTGGCGCTGAAAATTTCATTTCTGAAAAAATTTAATTAATTAAAGTTCGAAATTTTTACGCTTTTTTGGCAATAACTCTAAATTTTTCTTCCAAATTCTGACGCAATTTTTTCGCCCCGCTCTCCCCTCGTCGCCCCGCGTCCAACGACGTATCGCTCGAGGGTGTAGACCCACTAAAAAACGAAAAAGTTGCTAACCTAACCTAACCTAAGGGACGGGACATAGACGGATTTCTATTGAAATCCACCTAAGCTCTGACAATTCGCATACATTTGGTTGTTCTGCGAATACAAAATTTCTTTAAATTGGTCAATTGTTATAACTATTTTTAAATTTTACTTACCAATACTGCTGGTCGGCTGCTCCCGCTGCTTTTCAGTGCTGTGGCGCTGAAAATTTCATTTCTGAAAAAATTTAATTAATTAAAGTTCGAAATTTTTACGCTTTTTTGGCAATAACTCTAAATTTTTCTTCCAAATTCTGACGCAATTTTTTCGCCCCGCTCTCCCCTCGTCGCCCCGCGTCCAACGACGTATCGCTCGAGGGTGTAGACCCACTAAAAAACGAAAAAGTTGCTAACCTAACCTAACCTAAGGGACGGGACATAGACGGATTTCTATTGAAATCCACCTAAGCTCTGACAATTCGCATACATTTGGTTGTTCTGCGAATACAAAATTTCTTTAAATTGGTCAATTGTTATAACTATTTTTAAATTTTACTTACCAATACTGCTGGTCGGCTGCTCCCGCTGCTTTTCAGTGCTGTGGCGCTGAAAATTTCATTTCTGAAAAAATTTAATTAATTAAAGTTCGAAATTTTTACGCTTTTTTGGCAATAACTCTAAATTTTTCTTCCAAATTCTGACGCAATTTTTTCGCCCCGCTCTCCCCTCGTCGCCCCGCGTCCAACGACGTATCGCTCGAGGGTGTAGACCCACTAAAAAACGAAAAAGTTGCTAACCTAACCTAACCTAAGGGACGGGACATAGACGGATTTCTATTGAAATCCACCTAAGCTCTGACAATTCGCATACATTTGGTTGTTCTGCGAATACAAAATTTCTTTAAATTGGTCAATTGTTATAACTATTTTTAAATTTTACTTACCAATACTGCTGGTCGGCTGCTCCCGCTGCTTTTCAGTGCTGTGGCGCTGAAAATTTCATTTCTGAAAAAATTTAATTAATTAAAGTTCGAAATTTTTACGCTTTTTTGGCAATAACTCTAAATTTTTCTTCCAAATTCTGACGCAATTTTTTCGCCCCGCTCTCCCCTCGTCGCCCCGCGTCCAACGACGTATCGCTCGAGGGTGTAGACCCACTAAAAAACGAAAAAGTTGCTAACCTAACCTAACCTAAGGGACGGGACATAGACGGATTTCTATTGAAATCCACCTAAGCTCTGACAATTCGCATACATTTGGTTGTTCTGCGAATACAAAATTTCTTTAAATTGGTCAATTGTTATAACTATTTTTAAATTTTACTTACCAATACTGCTGGTCGGCTGCTCCCGCTGCTTTTCAGTGCTGTGGCGCTGAAAATTTCATTTCTGAAAAAATTTAATTAATTAAAGTTCGAAATTTTTACGCTTTTTTGGCAATAACTCTAAATTTTTCTTCCAAATTCTGACGCAATTTTTTCGCCCCGCTCTCCCCTCGTCGCCCCGCGTCCAACGACGTATCGCTCGAGGGTGTAGACCCACTAAAAAACGAAAAAGTTGCTAACCTAACCTAACCTAAGGGACGGGACATAGACGGATTTCTATTGAAATCCACCTAAGCTCTGACAATTCGCATACATTTGGTTGTTCTGCGAATACAAAATTTCTTTAAATTGGTCAATTGTTATAACTATTTTTAAATTTTACTTACCAATACTGCTGGTCGGCTGCTCCCGCTGCTTTTCAGTGCTGTGGCGCTGAAAATTTCATTTCTGAAAAAATTTAATTAATTAAAGTTCGAAATTTTTACGCTTTTTTGGCAATAACTCTAAATTTTTCTTCCAAATTCTGACGCAATTTTTTCGCCCCGCTCTCCCCTCGTCGCCCCGCGTCCAACGACGTATCGCTCGAGGGTGTAGACCCACTAAAAAACGAAAAAGTTGCTAACCTAACCTAACCTAAGGGACGGGACATAGACGGATTTCTATTGAAATCCACCTAAGCTCTGACAATTCGCATACATTTGGTTGTTCTGCGAATACAAAATTTCTTTAAATTGGTCAATTGTTATAACTATTTTTAAATTTTACTTACCAATACTGCTGGTCGGCTGCTCCCGCTGCTTTTCAGTGCTGTGGCGCTGAAAATTTCATTTCTGAAAAAATTTAATTAATTAAAGTTCGAAATTTTTACGCTTTTTTGGCAATAACTCTAAATTTTTCTTCCAAATTCTGACGCAATTTTTTCGCCCCGCTCTCCCCTCGTCGCCCCGCGTCCAACGACGTATCGCTCGAGGGTGTAGACCCACTAAAAAACGAAAAAGTTGCTAACCTAACCTAACCTAAGGGACGGGACATAGACGGATTTCTATTGAAATCCACCTAAGCTCTGACAATTCGCATACATTTGGTTGTTCTGCGAATACAAAATTTCTTTAAATTGGTCAATTGTTATAACTATTTTTAAATTTTACTTACCAATACTGCTGGTCGGCTGCTCCCGCTGCTTTTCAGTGCTGTGGCGCTGAAAATTTCATTTCTGAAAAAATTTAATTAATTAAAGTTCGAAATTTTTACGCTTTTTTGGCAATAACTCTAAATTTTTCTTCCAAATTCTGACGCAATTTTTTCGCCCCGCTCTCCCCTCGTCGCCCCGCGTCCAACGACGTATCGCTCGAGGGTGTAGACCCACTAAAAAACGAAAAAGTTGCTAACCTAACCTAACCTAAGGGACGGGACATAGACGGATTTCTATTGAAATCCACCTAAGCTCTGACAATTCGCATACATTTGGTTGTTCTGCGAATACAAAATTTCTTTAAATTGGTCAATTGTTATAACTATTTTTAAATTTTACTTACCAATACTGCTGGTCGGCTGCTCCCGCTGCTTTTCAGTGCTGTGGCGCTGAAAATTTCATTTCTGAAAAAATTTAATTAATTAAAGTTCGAAATTTTTACGCTTTTTTGGCAATAACTCTAAATTTTTCTTCCAAATTCTGACGCAATTTTTTCGCCCCGCTCTCCCTCGTCGCCCCGCGTCCAACGACGTATCGCTCGAGGGTGTAGACCCACTAAAAAACGAAAAAGTTGCTAACCTAACCTAACCTAAGGGACGGGACATAGACGGATTTCTATTGAAATCCACCTAAGCTCTGACAATTCGCATACATTTGGTTGTTCTGCGAATACAAAATTTCTTTAAATTGGTCAATTGTTATAACTATTTTTAAATTTTACTTACCAATACTGCTGGTCGGCTGCTCCCGCTGCTTTTCAGTGCTGTGGCGCTGAAAATTTCATTTCTGAAAAATTTAATTAATTAAAGTTCGAAATTTTTACGCTTTTTTGGCAATAACTCTAAATTTTTCTTCCAAATTCTGACGCAATTTTTTCGCCCCGCTCTCCCCTCGTCGCCCCGCGTCCAACGACGTATCGCTCGAGGGTGTAGACCCACTAAAAAACGAAAAAGTTGCTAACCTAACCTAACCTAAGGGACGGGACATAGACGGATTTCTATTGAAATCCACCTAAGCTCTGACAATTCGCATACATTTGGTTGTTCTGCGAATACAAAATTTCTTTAAATTGGTCAATTGTTATAACTATTTTTAAATTTTACTTACCAATACTGCTGGTCGGCTGCTCCCGCTGCTTTTCAGTGCTGTGGCGCTGAAAATTTCATTTCTGAAAAAATTTAATTAATTAAAGTTCGAAATTTTTACGCTTTTTTGGCAATAACTCTAAATTTTTCTTCCAAATTCTGACGCAATTTTTTCGCCCCGCTCTCCCCTCGTCGCCCCGCGTCCAACGACGTATCGCTCGAGGGTGTAGACCCACTAAAAAACGAAAAAGTTGCTAACCTAACCTAACCTAAGGGACGGGACATAGACGGATTTCTATTGAAATCCACCTAAGCTCTGACAATTCGCATACATTTGGTTGTTCTGCGAATACAAAATTTCTTTAAATTGGTCAATTGTTATAACTATTTTTAAATTTTACTTACCAATACTGCTGGTCGGCTGCTCCCGCTGCTTTTCAGTGCTGTGGCGCTGAAAATTTCATTTCTGAAAAAATTTAATTAATTAAAGTTCGAAATTTTTACGCTTTTTTGGCAATAACTCTAAATTTTTCTTCCAAATTCTGACGCAATTTTTTCGCCCCGCTCTCCCCTCGTCGCCCCGCGTCCAACGACGTATCGCTCGAGGGTGTAGACCCACTAAAAAACGAAAAAGTTGCTAACCTAACCTAACCTAAGGGACGGGACATAGACGGATTTCTATTGAAATCCACCTAAGCTCTGACAATTCGCATACATTTGGTTGTTCTGCGAATACAAAATTTCTTTAAATTGGTCAATTGTTATAACTATTTTTAAATTTTACTTACCAATACTGCTGGTCGGCTGCTCCCGCTGCTTTTCAGTGCTGTGGCGCTGAAAATTTCATTTCTGAAAAAATTTAATTAATTAAAGTTCGAAATTTTTACGCTTTTTTGGCAATAACTCTAAATTTTTCTTCCAAATTCTGACGCAATTTTTTCGCCCCGCTCTCCCCTCGTCGCCCCGCGTCCAACGACGTATCGCTCGAGGGTGTAGACCCACTAAAAAACGAAAAAGTTGCTAACCTAACCTAACCTAAGGGACGGGACATAGACGGATTTCTATTGAAATCCACCTAAGCTCTGACAATTCGCATACATTTGGTTGTTCTGCGAATACAAAATTTCTTTAAATTGGTCAATTGTTATAACTATTTTTAAATTTTACTTACCAATACTGCTGGTCGGCTGCTCCCGCTGCTTTTCAGTGCTGTGGCGCTGAAAATTTCATTTCTGAAAAAATTTAATTAATTAAAGTTCGAAATTTTTACGCTTTTTTGGCAATAACTCTAAATTTTTCTTCCAAATTCTGACGCAATTTTTTCGCCCCGCTCTCCCCTCGTCGCCCCGCGTCCAACGACGTATCGCTCGAGGGTGTAGACCCACTAAAAAACGAAAAAGTTGCTAACCTAACCTAACCTAAGGGACGGGACATAGACGGATTTCTATTGAAATCCACCTAAGCTCTGACAATTCGCATACATTTGGTTGTTCTGCGAATACAAAATTTCTTTAAATTGGTCAATTGTTATAACTATTTTTAAATTTTACTTACCAATACTGCTGGTCGGCTGCTCCCGCTGCTTTTCAGTGCTGTGGCGCTGAAAATTTCATTTCTGAAAAAATTTAATTAATTAAAGTTCGAAATTTTTACACTTTTTTGGCAATAACTCTAAATTTTTTCTTCCAAATTCTGACGCAATTTTTTCGCCCCGCTCTCCCCTCGTCGCCCCGCGTCCAACGACGTATCGCTCGAGGGTGTAGACCCACTAAAAAACGAAAAAGTTGCTAACCTAACCTAACCTAAGGGACGGGACATAGACGGATTTCTATTGAAATCCACCTAAGCTCTGACAATTCGCATACATTTGGTTGTTCTGCGAATACAAAATTTCTTTAAATTGGTCAATTGTTATAACTATTTTTAAATTTTACTTACCAATACTGCTGGTCGGCTGCTCCCGCTGCTTTTCAGTGCTGTGGCGCTGAAAATTTCATTTCTGAAAAAATTTAATTAATTAAAGTTCGAAATTTTTACGCTTTTTTGGCAATAACTCTAAATTTTTCTTCCAAATTCTGACGCAATTTTTTCGCCCCGCTCTCCCCTCGTCGCCCCGCGTCCAACGACGTATCGCTCGAGGGTGTAGACCCACTAAAAAACGAAAAAGTTGCTAACCTAACCTAACCTAAGGGACGGGACATAGACGGATTTCTATTGAAATCCACCTAAGCTCTGACAATTCGCATACATTTGGTTGTTCTGCGAATACAAAATTTCTTTAAATTGGTCAATTGTTATAACTATTTTTAAATTTTACTTACCAATACTGCTGGTCGGCTGCTCCCGCTGCTTTTCAGTGCTGTGGCGCTGAAAATTTCATTTCTGAAAAAATTTAATTAATTAAAGTTCGAAATTTTTACGCTTTTTTGGCAATAACTCTAAATTTTTCTTCCAAATTCTGACGCAATTTTTTCGCCCCGCCTCCCCTCGTCGCCCCGCGTCCAACGACGTATCGCTCGAGGGTGTAGACCCACTAAAAAACGAAAAAGTTGCTAACCTAACCTAACCTAAGGGACGGGACATAGACGGATTTCTATTGAAATCCACCTAAGCTCTGACAATTCGCATACATTTGGTTGTTCTGCGAATACAAAATTTCTTTAAATTGGTCAATTGTTATAACTATTTTTAAATTTTACTTACCAATACTGCTGGTCGGCTGCTCCCGCTGCTTTTCAGTGCTGTGGCGCTGAAAATTTCATTTCTGAAAAAATTTAATTAATTAAAGTTCGAAATTTTTACGCTTTTTTGGCAATAACTCTAAATTTTTCTTCCAAATTCTGACGCAATTTTTTCGCCCCGCTCTCCCCTCGTCGCCCCGCGTCCAACGACGTATCGCTCGAGGGTGTAGACCCACTAAAAAACGAAAAAGTTGCTAACCTAACCTAACCTAAGGGACGGGACATAGACGGATTTCTATTGAAATCCACCTAAGCTCTGACAATTCGCATACATTTGGTTGTTCTGCGAATACAAAATTTCTTTAAATTGGTCAATTGTTATAACTATTTTTAAATTTTACTTACCAATACTGCTGGTCGGCTGCTCCCGCTGCTTTTCAGTGCTGTGGCGCTGAAAATTTCATTTCTGAAAAAATTTAATTAAAGTTCGAAATTTTTACGCTTTTTTGGCAATAACTCTAAATTTTTCTTCCAAATTCTGACGCAATTTTTTCGCCCCGCTCTCCCCTCGTCGCCCCGCGTCCAACGACGTATCGCTCGAGGGTGTAGACCCACTAAAAAACGAAAAAGTTGCTAACCTAACCTAACCTAAGGGACGGGACATAGACGGATTTCTATTGAAATCCACCTAAGCTCTGACAATTCGCATACATTTGGTTGTTCTGCGAATACAAAATTTCTTTAAATTGGTCAATTGTTATAACTATTTTTAAATTTTACTTACCAATACTGCTGGTCGGCTGCTCCCGCTGCTTTTCAGTGCTGTGGCGCTGAAAATTTCATTTCTGAAAAATTTAATTAATTAAAGTTCGAAATTTTTACGCTTTTTTGGCAATAACTCTAAATTTTTCTTCCAAATTCTGACGCAATTTTTTCGCCCCGCTCTCCCTCGTCGCCCCGCGTCCAACGACGTATCGCTCGAGGGTGTAGACCCACTAAAAAACGAAAAAGTTGCTAACCTAACCTAACCTAAGGGACGGGACATAGACGGATTTCTATTGAAATCCACCTAAGCTCTGACAATTCGCATACATTTGGTTGTTCTGCGAATACAAAATTTCTTTAAATTGGTCAATTGTTATAACTATTTTTAAATTTTACTTACCAATACTGCTGGTCGGCTGCTCCCGCTGCTTTTCAGTGCTGTGGCGCTGAAAATTTCATTTCTGAAAAATTTAATTAATTAAAGTTCGAAATTTTTACGCTTTTTTGGCAATAACTCTAAATTTTTCTTCCAAATTCTGACGCAATTTTTCGCCCCGCTCTCCCCTCGTCGCCCCGCGTCCAACGACGTATCGCTCGAGGGTGTAGACCCACTAAAAAACGAAAAAGTTGCTAACCTAACCTAACCTAAGGGACGGGACATAGACGGATTTCTATTGAAATCCACCTAAGCTCTGACAATTCGCATACATTTGGTTGTTCTGCGAATACAAAATTTCTTTAAATTGGTCAATTGTTATAACTATTTTTAAATTTTACTTACCAATACTGCTGGTCGGCTGCTCCCGCTGCTTTTCAGTGCTGTGGCGCTGAAAATTTCATTTCTGAAAAATTTAATTAATTAAAGTTCGAAATTTTTACGCTTTTTTGGCAATAACTCTAAATTTTTCTTCCAAATTCTGACGCAATTTTTTCGCCCCGCTCTCCCCTCGTCGCCCCGCGTCCAACGACGTATCGCTCGAGGGTGTAGACCCACTAAAAAACGAAAAAGTTGCTAACCTAACCTAACCTAAGGGACGGGACATAGACGGATTTCTATTGAAATCCACCTAAGCTCTGACAATTCGCATACATTTGGTTGTTCTGCGAATACAAAATTTCTTTAAATTGGTCAATTGTTATAACTATTTTTAAATTTTACTTACCAATACTGCTGGTCGGCTGCTCCCGCTGCTTTTCAGTGCTGTGGCGCTGAAAATTTCATTTCTGAAAAATTTAATTAATTAAAGTTCGAAATTTTTACGCTTTTTTGGCAATAACTCTAAATTTTTCTTCCAAATTCTGACGCAATTTTTTCGCCCCGCTCTCCCCTCGTCGCCCCGCGTCCAACGACGTATCGCTCGAGGGTGTAGACCCACTAAAAAACGAAAAAGTTGCTAACCTAACCTAACCTAAGGGACGGGACATAGACGGATTTCTATTGAAATCCACCTAAGCTCTATAATTCGCATACATTTGGTTGTTCTGCGAATACAAAATTTCTTTAAATTGGTCAATTGTTATAACTATTTTTAAATTTTACTTACCAATACTGCTGGTCGGCTGCTCCCGCTGCTTTTCAGTGCTGTGGCGCTGAAAATTTCATTTCTGAAAAAATTTAATTAATTAAAGTTCGAAATTTTTACGCTTTTTTGGCAATAACTCTAAATTTTTCTTCCAAATTCTGACGCAATTTTTTCGCCCCGCTCTCCCCTCGTCGCCCCGCGTCCAACGACGTATCGCTCGAGGGTGTAGACCCACTAAAAAACGAAAAAGTTGCTAACCTAACCTAACCTAAGGGACGGGACATAGACGGATTTCTATTGAAATCCACCTAAGCTCTGACAATTCGCATACATTTGGTTGTTCTGCGAATACAAAATTTCTTTAAATTGGTCAATTGTTATAACTATTTTTAAATTTTACTTACCAATACTGCTGGTCGGCTGCTCCCGCTGCTTTTCAGTGCTGTGGCGCTGAAAATTTCATTTCTGAAAAAATTTAATTAATTAAAGTTCGAAATTTTTACGCTTTTTTGGCAATAACTCTAAATTTTTCTTCCAAATTCTGACGCAATTTTTTCGCCCCCGCTCTCCCTCGTCGCCCCGCGTCCAACGACGTATCGCTCGAGGGTGTAGACCCACTAAAAAACGAAAAAGTTGCTAACCTAACCTAACCTAAGGGACGGGACATAGACGGATTTCTATTGAAATCCACCTAAGCTCTGACAATTCGCATACATTTGGTTGTTCTGCGAATACAAAATTTCTTTAAATTGGTCAATTGTTATAACTATTTTTAAATTTTACTTACCAATACTGCTGGTCGGCTGCTCCCGCTGCTTTTCAGTGCTGTGGCGCTGAAAATTTCATTTCTGAAAAATTTAATTAATTAAAGTTCGAAATTTTTACGCTTTTTTGGCAATAACTCTAAATTTTTCTTCCAAATTCTGACGCAATTTTTTCGCCCCGCTCTCCCCTCGTCGCCCCGCGTCCAACGACGTATCGCTCGAGGGTGTAGACCCACTAAAAAACGAAAAAGTTGCTAACCTAACCTAACCTAAGGGACGGGACATAGACGGATTTCTATTGAAATCCACCTAAGCTCTGACAATTCGCATACATTTGGTTGTTCTGCGAATACAAAATTCTTTAAAATTGGTCAATTGTTATAACTATTTTTAAATTTTACTTACCAATACTGCTGGTCGGCTGCTCCCGCTGCTTTTCAGTGCTGTGGCGCTGAAAATTTCATTTCTGAAAAAATTTAATTAATTAAAGTTCGAAATTTTTACGCTTTTTTGGCAATAACTCTAAATTTTTCTTCCAAATTCTGACGCAATTTTTTCGCCCCGCTCTCCCCTCGTCGCCCCGCGTCCAACGACGTATCGCTCGAGGGTGTAGACCCACTAAAAAACGAAAAAGTTGCTAACCTAACCTAACCTAAGGGACGGGACATAGACGGATTTCTATTGAAATCCACCTAAGCTCTGACAATTCGCATACATTTGGTTGTTTCTGCGAATACAAAATTTCTTTAAATTGGTCAATTGTTATAACTATTTTTAAATTTTACTTACCAATACTGCTGGTCGGCTGCTCCCGCTGCTTTTCAGTGCTGTGGCGCTGAAATTTCATTTCTGAAAAAATTTAATTAATTAAAGTTCGAAATTTTACGCTTTTTTGGCAATAACTCTAAATTTTTCTCCAAATTCTGACGCAATTTTTTCGCCCCGCTCTCCCTCGTCGCCCCGCGTCCAACGACGTATCGCTCGAGGGTGTAGACCCACTAAAAAACGAAAAAGTTGCTAACCTAACCTAACCTAAGGGACGGGACATAGACGGATTTCTATTGAAATCCACCTAAGCTCTGACAATTCGCATACATTTGGTTGTTCTGCGAATACAAAATTCTTTAAATTGGTCAATTGTTATAACTATTTTTAAATTTTACTTACCAATACTGCTGGTCGGCTGCTCCCGCTGCTTTTCAGTGCTGTGGCGCTGATAATTTCATTTCTGAAAAAATTTAATTAATTAAAGTTCGAAATTTTTACGCTTTTTGGCAATAACTCTAAATTTTTCTTCCAAATTCTGACGCAATTTTTTCGCCCCGCTCTCCCCTCGTCGCCCCGCGTCCAACGACGTATCGCTCGAGGGTGTAGACCCACTAAAAAACGAAAAAGTTGCTAACCTAACCTAACCTAAGGGACGGGACATAGACGGATTTCTATGAAATCCACCTAAGCTCTGACAATTCGCATACATTTGGTTGTTCTGCGAATACAAAATTTCTTTAAATTGGTCAATTGTTATAACTATTTTTAAATTTTACTTACCAATACTGCTGGTCGGCTGCTCCCGCTGCTTTTCAGTGCTGTGGCGCTGAAAATTTCATTTCTGAAAAAATTAATTAATTAAAGTTCGAAATTTTTACGCTTTTTTGGCAATAACTCTAAATTTTTCTTCCAAATTCTGACGCAATTTTTTCGCCCCGCTCTCCCCGTCGTCGCCCCGCGTCCAACGACGTATCGCTCGAGGGGTGTAGACCCACTAAAAACGGAAAAAGTTGCTAACCTAACCTAACCTAAGGGACGGGACATAGACGGATTTCTATTGAAATCCACCTAAGCTCTGACAATTCGCATACATTTGGTGTTCTGCGAATTCAAAATTTCTTTAAATTGGTCAATTGTTATAACTATTTTTAAATTTTACTTACCAATACTGCTGGTCGGCTGCTCCCGCTGCTTTTCAGTGCTGTGGCGCTGAAATTTCATTTCTGAAAAAATTTAATTAATTAAAGTTCGAAATTTTTACGCTTTTTTGGCAATAACTCTAAATTTTTCTTCCAAATTCTGACGCAATTTTTTCGCCCCGCTCTCCCATCGTCGCCCCGCGTCCACGACGTATCGCTCGAGGGTGTAGACCCACTAAAAAACGAAAAAGTTGCTAACCTAACCTAACCTAAGGGACGGGACATAGACGGATTTCTATTGAAATCCACCTAAGCTCTGACAATTCGCATACATTTGGTTGTTCTGCGAATACAAAATTTCTTTAAATTGGTCAATTGTTTTAACTATTTTTAAATTTTACTTACCAATACTGCTGGTCGGCTGCTCCCGCTGCTTTTCAGTGCTGTGGCGCTGAAAATTTCATTCTGAAAAAATTTAATTAATTAAAGTTCGAAATTTTTACGCTTTTTTGGCATAACTCTAAATTTTTCTTCCAAATTCTGACGCAATTTTTTCGCCCCGCTCTCCCCTCGTCGCCCCGCGTCCAACGACGTATCGCTCGAGGGTGTAGACCCACTAAAAAACGAAAAAGTTGCTAACCTAACCTAACCTAAGGGACGGGACATAGACGGATTTCTATTGAAATCCACCTAAGCTCTGACAATTCGCATACATTTGGTGTTCTGCGAATACAAAATTTCTTTAAATTGGTCAATTGTTATACTATTTTTAAATTTTACTTACCAATACTGCTGGTCGGCTGCTCCCGCTGCTTTTCAGTGCTGTGGCGCTGAAAATTTCATTTCTGAAAAATTTAATTAATTAAAGTTCGAAATTTTTACGCTTTTTTGGCAATAACTCTAAATTTTTCTTCCAAATTCTGACGCAATTTTTTCGCCCCCGCTCTCCCCTCGTCGCCCCCGCGTCCACGACGACTATCGCTCGAGGTGTAGACCCACTAAAAAACGAAAAAGTAGCTAACCTAACCTAACCTAAGGGACGGGACATAGACGGATTTCTATTGAAATCCACCTAAGCTCTGACAATTCGCATACATTTGGTGTGTTCTGCGAATACAAAATTTCTTTAAATTGGTCAATTGTTATAACTATTTTTAAATTTTACTTACCAATACTGCTGGTCGGCTCGTCTGCTTTTCGAGTGCTGTGGCGCTGAAAATTTCATTGCTGAAAAAATTTAATTAATTAAAGTTCGAATTTTTACGCTTTTTTGGCAATAACTCTAAATTTTTCTTCCAAATCTGACGCAATTTTTCGCCCCGCTCTCCCTCTCGCCCCCGCGTCCAACGACGTATCGCTCGAGGGTGT
>CAJHVG010000036.1:0-15430 GCA_905147325.1 Notodonta dromedarius
TTCAAAGTCTAATAACTCAGTACCTAATTCACCGATAACTACCTAACTCGCTGGGGAGGTCCCTGGTGGTCTTCCTGACGGTGTCCGCTATCTAGGTCACCTAGATTTTCAATTTTCTAAAACAAAAGTCGCCAATTTATCGAAAATTTTCAGTTTTTTCCCCCCCCTCAACAATTTTGAACCTAACTTTTGGCTAATTTTCATCCTATAGCATCGCCAGCGACGCCCCGCTTCCGACGAGGTGTCGCTCGAGAGAGTAGCTTCAAAAAAGTACCACCCACCCCCACCACATCCTTTGTTTTCTTTGTTCCTTTGTCTCTGCGGCAAACAAGTACCACCCAGCCACCCCCACCACACCACATCCTTTGTTCCTTTGTCTCGACGAAAAGTTTTACCTATATAAGCGCGGACCGCGCGCAATACATTCGCTATTGTCGTTTGAACATTCATTGTGATAACATCGTTCCTAATCAACGTACCTATCTTTCCCAAATTTTGGTATATTTTTCGTGTTAATTTTCAGAATAAAAAAGTTAATTTCTGCAAACAAATAACTCGATAATCAGTTCATCTGATAACCGTCATACCTGGTGGGAAGGTCCCCAGGGTCTGCGTTGTTGGTTCCATCCATAATTTCGCTTTTCTTGAACATACTACTTACCTAAATTTGTCGAAAAAAGTTAATTTCTGCAAACAAACAACTCGATAATCGTCTATCAGTTCATCTGATAGCCGTCATACCTGGTGGGAAGGTCCCCAGGGTCTGCGTTGTTGGTTCCATCCATAATTTCGCTTTTCTTGAACATACTACTTACCTATTTTGTCGCCGTCGTCGGTCGAATTTTAGTTTCTGGAATTTCAAAGTCTAATAACTCAGTACCTAATTCACCGATAACTACCTAACTCGCTGGGGAGGTCCCTGGTGGTCTTCCTGACGGTGTCCGCTATCTAGGTCACCTAGATTTTCAATTTTCTAAAACAAAAGTCGCCAATTTATCGAAAATTTTCAGTTTTTTCCCCCCCCTCAACAATTTTGAACCTAACTTTTGGCTAATTTTCATCCTATAGCATCGCCAGCGACGCCCCGCTTCCGACGAGGTGTCGCTCGAGAGAGTAGCTTCAAAAAAGTACCACCCACCCCCACCACATCCTTTGTTTTCTTTGTTCCTTTGTCTCTGCGGCAAACAAGTACCACCCAGCCACCCCCACCACACCACATCCTTTGTTCCTTTGTCTCGACGAAAAGTTTTACCTATATAAGCGCGGACCGCGCGCAATACATTCGCTATTGTCGTTTGAACATTCATTGTGATAACATCGTTCCTAATCAACGTACCTATCTTTCCCAAATTTTGGTATATTTTTCGTGTTAATTTTCAGAATAAAAAAGTTAATTTCTGCAAACAAATAACTCGATAATCAGTTCATCTGATAACCGTCATACCTGGTGGGAAGGTCCCCAGGGTCTGCGTTGTTGGTTCCATCCATAATTTCGCTTTTCTTGAACATACTACTTACCTAAATTTGTCGAAAAAAGTTAATTTCTGCAAACAAACAACTCGATAATCGTCTATCAGTTCATCTGATAGCCGTCATACCTGGTGGGAAGGTCCCCAGGGTCTGCGTTGTTGGTTCCATCCATAATTTCGCTTTTCTTGAACATACTACTTACCTATTTTGTCGCCGTCGTCGGTCGAATTTTAGTTTCTGGAATTTCAAAGTCTAATAACTCAGTACCTAATTCACCGATAACTACCTAACTCGCTGGGGAGGTCCCTGGTGGTCTTCCTGACGGTGTCCGCTATCTAGGTCACCTAGATTTTCAATTTTCTAAAACAAAAGTCGCCAATTTATCGAAAATTTTCAGTTTTTTCCCCCCCCTCAACAATTTTGAACCTAACTTTTGGCTAATTTTCATCCTATAGCATCGCCAGCGACGCCCCGCTTCCGACGAGGTGTCGCTCGAGAGAGTAGCTTCAAAAAAGTACCACCCACCCCCACCACATCCTTTGTTTTCTTTGTTCCTTTGTCTCTGCGGCAAACAAGTACCACCCAGCCACCCCCACCACACCACATCCTTTGTTCCTTTGTCTCGACGAAAAGTTTTACCTATATAAGCGCGGACCGCGCGCAATACATTCGCTATTGTCGTTTGAACATTCATTGTGATAACATCGTTCCTAATCAACGTACCTATCTTTCCCAAATTTTGGTATATTTTTCGTGTTAATTTTCAGAATAAAAAAGTTAATTTCTGCAAACAAATAACTCGATAATCAGTTCATCTGATAACCGTCATACCTGGTGGGAAGGTCCCCAGGGTCTGCGTTGTTGGTTCCATCCATAATTTCGCTTTTCTTGAACATACTACTTACCTAAATTTGTCGAAAAAAGTTAATTTCTGCAAACAAACAACTCGATAATCGTCTATCAGTTCATCTGATAGCCGTCATACCTGGTGGGAAGGTCCCCAGGGTCTGCGTTGTTGGTTCCATCCATAATTTCGCTTTTCTTGAACATACTACTTACCTATTTTGTCGCCGTCGTCGGTCGAATTTTAGTTTCTGGAATTTCAAAGTCTAATAACTCAGTACCTAATTCACCGATAACTACCTAACTCGCTGGGGAGGTCCCTGGTGGTCTTCCTGACGGTGTCCGCTATCTAGGTCACCTAGATTTTCAATTTTCTAAAACAAAAGTCGCCAATTTATCGAAAATTTTCAGTTTTTTCCCCCCCCTCAACAATTTTGAACCTAACTTTTGGCTAATTTTCATCCTATAGCATCGCCAGCGACGCCCCGCTTCCGACGAGGTGTCGCTCGAGAGAGTAGCTTCAAAAAAGTACCACCCACCCCCACCACATCCTTTGTTTTCTTTGTTCCTTTGTCTCTGCGGCAAACAAGTACCACCCAGCCACCCCCACCACACCACATCCTTTGTTCCTTTGTCTCGACGAAAAGTTTTACCTATATAAGCGCGGACCGCGCGCAATACATTCGCTATTGTCGTTTGAACATTCATTGTGATAACATCGTTCCTAATCAACGTACCTATCTTTCCCAAATTTTGGTATATTTTTCGTGTTAATTTTCAGAATAAAAAAGTTAATTTCTGCAAACAAATAACTCGATAATCAGTTCATCTGATAACCGTCATACCTGGTGGGAAGGTCCCCAGGGTCTGCGTTGTTGGTTCCATCCATAATTTCGCTTTTCTTGAACATACTACTTACCTAAATTTGTCGAAAAAAGTTAATTTCTGCAAACAAACAACTCGATAATCGTCTATCAGTTCATCTGATAGCCGTCATACCTGGTGGGAAGGTCCCCAGGGTCTGCGTTGTTGGTTCCATCCATAATTTCGCTTTTCTTGAACATACTACTTACCTATTTTGTCGCCGTCGTCGGTCGAATTTTAGTTTCTGGAATTTCAAAGTCTAATAACTCAGTACCTAATTCACCGATAACTACCTAACTCGCTGGGGAGGTCCCTGGTGGTCTTCCTGACGGTGTCCGCTATCTAGGTCACCTAGATTTTCAATTTTCTAAAACAAAAGTCGCCAATTTATCGAAAATTTTCAGTTTTTTCCCCCCCCTCAACAATTTTGAACCTAACTTTTGGCTAATTTTCATCCTATAGCATCGCCAGCGACGCCCCGCTTCCGACGAGGTGTCGCTCGAGAGAGTAGCTTCAAAAAAGTACCACCCACCCCCACCACATCCTTTGTTTTCTTTGTTCCTTTGTCTCTGCGGCAAACAAGTACCACCCAGCCACCCCCACCACACCACATCCTTTGTTCCTTTGTCTCGACGAAAAGTTTTACCTATATAAGCGCGGACCGCGCGCAATACATTCGCTATTGTCGTTTGAACATTCATTGTGATAACATCGTTCCTAATCAACGTACCTATCTTTCCCAAATTTTGGTATATTTTTCGTGTTAATTTTCAGAATAAAAAAGTTAATTTCTGCAAACAAATAACTCGATAATCAGTTCATCTGATAACCGTCATACCTGGTGGGAAGGTCCCCAGGGTCTGCGTTGTTGGTTCCATCCATAATTTCGCTTTTCTTGAACATACTACTTACCTAAATTTGTCGAAAAAAGTTAATTTCTGCAAACAAACAACTCGATAATCGTCTATCAGTTCATCTGATAGCCGTCATACCTGGTGGGAAGGTCCCCAGGGTCTGCGTTGTTGGTTCCATCCATAATTTCGCTTTTCTTGAACATACTACTTACCTATTTTGTCGCCGTCGTCGGTCGAATTTTAGTTTCTGGAATTTCAAAGTCTAATAACTCAGTACCTAATTCACCGATAACTACCTAACTCGCTGGGGAGGTCCCTGGTGGTCTTCCTGACGGTGTCCGCTATCTAGGTCACCTAGATTTTCAATTTTCTAAAACAAAAGTCGCCAATTTATCGAAAATTTTCAGTTTTTTCCCCCCCCTCAACAATTTTGAACCTAACTTTTGGCTAATTTTCATCCTATAGCATCGCCAGCGACGCCCCGCTTCCGACGAGGTGTCGCTCGAGAGAGTAGCTTCAAAAAAGTACCACCCACCCCCACCACATCCTTTGTTTTCTTTGTTCCTTTGTCTCTGCGGCAAACAAGTACCACCCAGCCACCCCCACCACACCACATCCTTTGTTCCTTTGTCTCGACGAAAAGTTTTACCTATATAAGCGCGGACCGCGCGCAATACATTCGCTATTGTCGTTTGAACATTCATTGTGATAACATCGTTCCTAATCAACGTACCTATCTTTCCCAAATTTTGGTATATTTTTCGTGTTAATTTTCAGAATAAAAAAGTTAATTTCTGCAAACAAATAACTCGATAATCAGTTCATCTGATAACCGTCATACCTGGTGGGAAGGTCCCCAGGGTCTGCGTTGTTGGTTCCATCCATAATTTCGCTTTTCTTGAACATACTACTTACCTAAATTTGTCGAAAAAAGTTAATTTCTGCAAACAAACAACTCGATAATCGTCTATCAGTTCATCTGATAGCCGTCATACCTGGTGGGAAGGTCCCCAGGGTCTGCGTTGTTGGTTCCATCCATAATTTCGCTTTTCTTGAACATACTACTTACCTATTTTGTCGCCGTCGTCGGTCGAATTTTAGTTTCTGGAATTTCAAAGTCTAATAACTCAGTACCTAATTCACCGATAACTACCTAACTCGCTGGGGAGGTCCCTGGTGGTCTTCCTGACGGTGTCCGCTATCTAGGTCACCTAGATTTTCAATTTTCTAAAACAAAAGTCGCCAATTTATCGAAAATTTTCAGTTTTTTCCCCCCCCTCAACAATTTTGAACCTAACTTTTGGCTAATTTTCATCCTATAGCATCGCCAGCGACGCCCCGCTTCCGACGAGGTGTCGCTCGAGAGAGTAGCTTCAAAAAAGTACCACCCACCCCCACCACATCCTTTGTTTTCTTTGTTCCTTTGTCTCTGCGGCAAACAAGTACCACCCAGCCACCCCCACCACACCACATCCTTTGTTCCTTTGTCTCGACGAAAAGTTTTACCTATATAAGCGCGGACCGCGCGCAATACATTCGCTATTGTCGTTTGAACATTCATTGTGATAACATCGTTCCTAATCAACGTACCTATCTTTCCCAAATTTTGGTATATTTTTCGTGTTAATTTTCAGAATAAAAAAGTTAATTTCTGCAAACAAATAACTCGATAATCAGTTCATCTGATAACCGTCATACCTGGTGGGAAGGTCCCCAGGGTCTGCGTTGTTGGTTCCATCCATAATTTCGCTTTTCTTGAACATACTACTTACCTAAATTTGTCGAAAAAAGTTAATTTCTGCAAACAAACAACTCGATAATCGTCTATCAGTTCATCTGATAGCCGTCATACCTGGTGGGAAGGTCCCCAGGGTCTGCGTTGTTGGTTCCATCCATAATTTCGCTTTTCTTGAACATACTACTTACCTATTTTGTCGCCGTCGTCGGTCGAATTTTAGTTTCTGGAATTTCAAAGTCTAATAACTCAGTACCTAATTCACCGATAACTACCTAACTCGCTGGGGAGGTCCCTGGTGGTCTTCCTGACGGTGTCCGCTATCTAGGTCACCTAGATTTTCAATTTTCTAAAACAAAAGTCGCCAATTTATCGAAAATTTTCAGTTTTTTCCCCCCCCTCAACAATTTTGAACCTAACTTTTGGCTAATTTTCATCCTATAGCATCGCCAGCGACGCCCCGCTTCCGACGAGGTGTCGCTCGAGAGAGTAGCTTCAAAAAAGTACCACCCACCCCCACCACATCCTTTGTTTTCTTTGTTCCTTTGTCTCTGCGGCAAACAAGTACCACCCAGCCACCCCCACCACACCACATCCTTTGTTCCTTTGTCTCGACGAAAAGTTTTACCTATATAAGCGCGGACCGCGCGCAATACATTCGCTATTGTCGTTTGAACATTCATTGTGATAACATCGTTCCTAATCAACGTACCTATCTTTCCCAAATTTTGGTATATTTTTCGTGTTAATTTTCAGAATAAAAAAGTTAATTTCTGCAAACAAATAACTCGATAATCAGTTCATCTGATAACCGTCATACCTGGTGGGAAGGTCCCCAGGGTCTGCGTTGTTGGTTCCATCCATAATTTCGCTTTTCTTGAACATACTACTTACCTAAATTTGTCGAAAAAAGTTAATTTCTGCAAACAAACAACTCGATAATCGTCTATCAGTTCATCTGATAGCCGTCATACCTGGTGGGAAGGTCCCCAGGGTCTGCGTTGTTGGTTCCATCCATAATTTCGCTTTTCTTGAACATACTACTTACCTATTTTGTCGCCGTCGTCGGTCGAATTTTAGTTTCTGGAATTTCAAAGTCTAATAACTCAGTACCTAATTCACCGATAACTACCTAACTCGCTGGGGAGGTCCCTGGTGGTCTTCCTGACGGTGTCCGCTATCTAGGTCACCTAGATTTTCAATTTTCTAAAACAAAAGTCGCCAATTTATCGAAAATTTTCAGTTTTTTCCCCCCCCTCAACAATTTTGAACCTAACTTTTGGCTAATTTTCATCCTATAGCATCGCCAGCGACGCCCCGCTTCCGACGAGGTGTCGCTCGAGAGAGTAGCTTCAAAAAAGTACCACCCACCCCCACCACATCCTTTGTTTTCTTTGTTCCTTTGTCTCTGCGGCAAACAAGTACCACCCAGCCACCCCCACCACACCACATCCTTTGTTCCTTTGTCTCGACGAAAAGTTTTACCTATATAAGCGCGGACCGCGCGCAATACATTCGCTATTGTCGTTTGAACATTCATTGTGATAACATCGTTCCTAATCAACGTACCTATCTTTCCCAAATTTTGGTATATTTTTCGTGTTAATTTTCAGAATAAAAAAGTTAATTTCTGCAAACAAATAACTCGATAATCAGTTCATCTGATAACCGTCATACCTGGTGGGAAGGTCCCCAGGGTCTGCGTTGTTGGTTCCATCCATAATTTCGCTTTTCTTGAACATACTACTTACCTAAATTTGTCGAAAAAAGTTAATTTCTGCAAACAAACAACTCGATAATCGTCTATCAGTTCATCTGATAGCCGTCATACCTGGTGGGAAGGTCCCCAGGGTCTGCGTTGTTGGTTCCATCCATAATTTCGCTTTTCTTGAACATACTACTTACCTATTTTGTCGCCGTCGTCGGTCGAATTTTAGTTTCTGGAATTTCAAAGTCTAATAACTCAGTACCTAATTCACCGATAACTACCTAACTCGCTGGGGAGGTCCCTGGTGGTCTTCCTGACGGTGTCCGCTATCTAGGTCACCTAGATTTTCAATTTTCTAAAACAAAAGTCGCCAATTTATCGAAAATTTTCAGTTTTTTCCCCCCCCTCAACAATTTTGAACCTAACTTTTGGCTAATTTTCATCCTATAGCATCGCCAGCGACGCCCCGCTTCCGACGAGGTGTCGCTCGAGAGAGTAGCTTCAAAAAAGTACCACCCACCCCCACCACATCCTTTGTTTTCTTTGTTCCTTTGTCTCTGCGGCAAACAAGTACCACCCAGCCACCCCCACCACACCACATCCTTTGTTCCTTTGTCTCGACGAAAAGTTTTACCTATATAAGCGCGGACCGCGCGCAATACATTCGCTATTGTCGTTTGAACATTCATTGTGATAACATCGTTCCTAATCAACGTACCTATCTTTCCCAAATTTTGGTATATTTTTCGTGTTAATTTTCAGAATAAAAAAGTTAATTTCTGCAAACAAATAACTCGATAATCAGTTCATCTGATAACCGTCATACCTGGTGGGAAGGTCCCCAGGGTCTGCGTTGTTGGTTCCATCCATAATTTCGCTTTTCTTGAACATACTACTTACCTAAATTTGTCGAAAAAAGTTAATTTCTGCAAACAAACAACTCGATAATCGTCTATCAGTTCATCTGATAGCCGTCATACCTGGTGGGAAGGTCCCCAGGGTCTGCGTTGTTGGTTCCATCCATAATTTCGCTTTTCTTGAACATACTACTTACCTATTTTGTCGCCGTCGTCGGTCGAATTTTAGTTTCTGGAATTTCAAAGTCTAATAACTCAGTACCTAATTCACCGATAACTACCTAACTCGCTGGGGAGGTCCCTGGTGGTCTTCCTGACGGTGTCCGCTATCTAGGTCACCTAGATTTTCAATTTTCTAAAACAAAAGTCGCCAATTTATCGAAAATTTTCAGTTTTTTCCCCCCCCTCAACAATTTTGAACCTAACTTTTGGCTAATTTTCATCCTATAGCATCGCCAGCGACGCCCCGCTTCCGACGAGGTGTCGCTCGAGAGAGTAGCTTCAAAAAAGTACCACCCACCCCCACCACATCCTTTGTTTTCTTTGTTCCTTTGTCTCTGCGGCAAACAAGTACCACCCAGCCACCCCCACCACACCACATCCTTTGTTCCTTTGTCTCGACGAAAAGTTTTACCTATATAAGCGCGGACCGCGCGCAATACATTCGCTATTGTCGTTTGAACATTCATTGTGATAACATCGTTCCTAATCAACGTACCTATCTTTCCCAAATTTTGGTATATTTTTCGTGTTAATTTTCAGAATAAAAAAGTTAATTTCTGCAAACAAATAACTCGATAATCAGTTCATCTGATAACCGTCATACCTGGTGGGAAGGTCCCCAGGGTCTGCGTTGTTGGTTCCATCCATAATTTCGCTTTTCTTGAACATACTACTTACCTAAATTTGTCGAAAAAAGTTAATTTCTGCAAACAAACAACTCGATAATCGTCTATCAGTTCATCTGATAGCCGTCATACCTGGTGGGAAGGTCCCCAGGGTCTGCGTTGTTGGTTCCATCCATAATTTCGCTTTTCTTGAACATACTACTTACCTATTTTGTCGCCGTCGTCGGTCGAATTTTAGTTTCTGGAATTTCAAAGTCTAATAACTCAGTACCTAATTCACCGATAACTACCTAACTCGCTGGGGAGGTCCCTGGTGGTCTTCCTGACGGTGTCCGCTATCTAGGTCACCTAGATTTTCAATTTTCTAAAACAAAAGTCGCCAATTTATCGAAAATTTTCAGTTTTTTCCCCCCCCTCAACAATTTTGAACCTAACTTTTGGCTAATTTTCATCCTATAGCATCGCCAGCGACGCCCCGCTTCCGACGAGGTGTCGCTCGAGAGAGTAGCTTCAAAAAAGTACCACCCACCCCCACCACATCCTTTGTTTTCTTTGTTCCTTTGTCTCTGCGGCAAACAAGTACCACCCAGCCACCCCCACCACACCACATCCTTTGTTCCTTTGTCTCGACGAAAAGTTTTACCTATATAAGCGCGGACCGCGCGCAATACATTCGCTATTGTCGTTTGAACATTCATTGTGATAACATCGTTCCTAATCAACGTACCTATCTTTCCCAAATTTTGGTATATTTTTCGTGTTAATTTTCAGAATAAAAAAGTTAATTTCTGCAAACAAATAACTCGATAATCAGTTCATCTGATAACCGTCATACCTGGTGGGAAGGTCCCCAGGGTCTGCGTTGTTGGTTCCATCCATAATTTCGCTTTTCTTGAACATACTACTTACCTAAATTTGTCGAAAAAAGTTAATTTCTGCAAACAAACAACTCGATAATCGTCTATCAGTTCATCTGATAGCCGTCATACCTGGTGGGAAGGTCCCCAGGGTCTGCGTTGTTGGTTCCATCCATAATTTCGCTTTTCTTGAACATACTACTTACCTATTTTGTCGCCGTCGTCGGTCGAATTTTAGTTTCTGGAATTTCAAAGTCTAATAACTCAGTACCTAATTCACCGATAACTACCTAACTCGCTGGGGAGGTCCCTGGTGGTCTTCCTGACGGTGTCCGCTATCTAGGTCACCTAGATTTTCAATTTTCTAAAACAAAAGTCGCCAATTTATCGAAAATTTTCAGTTTTTTCCCCCCCCTCAACAATTTTGAACCTAACTTTTGGCTAATTTTCATCCTATAGCATCGCCAGCGACGCCCCGCTTCCGACGAGGTGTCGCTCGAGAGAGTAGCTTCAAAAAAGTACCACCCACCCCCACCACATCCTTTGTTTTCTTTGTTCCTTTGTCTCTGCGGCAAACAAGTACCACCCAGCCACCCCCACCACACCACATCCTTTGTTCCTTTGTCTCGACGAAAAGTTTTACCTATATAAGCGCGGACCGCGCGCAATACATTCGCTATTGTCGTTTGAACATTCATTGTGATAACATCGTTCCTAATCAACGTACCTATCTTTCCCAAATTTTGGTATATTTTTCGTGTTAATTTTCAGAATAAAAAAGTTAATTTCTGCAAACAAATAACTCGATAATCAGTTCATCTGATAACCGTCATACCTGGTGGGAAGGTCCCCAGGGTCTGCGTTGTTGGTTCCATCCATAATTTCGCTTTTCTTGAACATACTACTTACCTAAATTTGTCGAAAAAAGTTAATTTCTGCAAACAAACAACTCGATAATCGTCTATCAGTTCATCTGATAGCCGTCATACCTGGTGGGAAGGTCCCCAGGGTCTGCGTTGTTGGTTCCATCCATAATTTCGCTTTTCTTGAACATACTACTTACCTATTTTGTCGCCGTCGTCGGTCGAATTTTAGTTTCTGGAATTTCAAAGTCTAATAACTCAGTACCTAATTCACCGATAACTACCTAACTCGCTGGGGAGGTCCCTGGTGGTCTTCCTGACGGTGTCCGCTATCTAGGTCACCTAGATTTTCAATTTTCTAAAACAAAAGTCGCCAATTTATCGAAAATTTTCAGTTTTTTCCCCCCCCTCAACAATTTTGAACCTAACTTTTGGCTAATTTTCATCCTATAGCATCGCCAGCGACGCCCCGCTTCCGACGAGGTGTCGCTCGAGAGAGTAGCTTCAAAAAAGTACCACCCACCCCCACCACATCCTTTGTTTTCTTTGTTCCTTTGTCTCTGCGGCAAACAAGTACCACCCAGCCACCCCCACCACACCACATCCTTTGTTCCTTTGTCTCGACGAAAAGTTTTACCTATATAAGCGCGGACCGCGCGCAATACATTCGCTATTGTCGTTTGAACATTCATTGTGATAACATCGTTCCTAATCAACGTACCTATCTTTCCCAAATTTTGGTATATTTTTCGTGTTAATTTTCAGAATAAAAAAGTTAATTTCTGCAAACAAATAACTCGATAATCAGTTCATCTGATAACCGTCATACCTGGTGGGAAGGTCCCCAGGGTCTGCGTTGTTGGTTCCATCCATAATTTCGCTTTTCTTGAACATACTACTTACCTAAATTTGTCGAAAAAAGTTAATTTCTGCAAACAAACAACTCGATAATCGTCTATCAGTTCATCTGATAGCCGTCATACCTGGTGGGAAGGTCCCCAGGGTCTGCGTTGTTGGTTCCATCCATAATTTCGCTTTTCTTGAACATACTACTTACCTATTTTGTCGCCGTCGTCGGTCGAATTTTAGTTTCTGGAATTTCAAAGTCTAATAACTCAGTACCTAATTCACCGATAACTACCTAACTCGCTGGGGAGGTCCCTGGTGGTCTTCCTGACGGTGTCCGCTATCTAGGTCACCTAGATTTTCAATTTTCTAAAACAAAAGTCGCCAATTTATCGAAAATTTTCAGTTTTTTCCCCCCCCTCAACAATTTTGAACCTAACTTTTGGCTAATTTTCATCCTATAGCATCGCCAGCGACGCCCCGCTTCCGACGAGGTGTCGCTCGAGAGAGTAGCTTCAAAAAAGTACCACCCACCCCCACCACATCCTTTGTTTTCTTTGTTCCTTTGTCTCTGCGGCAAACAAGTACCACCCAGCCACCCCCACCACACCACATCCTTTGTTCCTTTGTCTCGACGAAAAGTTTTACCTATATAAGCGCGGACCGCGCGCAATACATTCGCTATTGTCGTTTGAACATTCATTGTGATAACATCGTTCCTAATCAACGTACCTATCTTTCCCAAATTTTGGTATATTTTTCGTGTTAATTTTCAGAATAAAAAAGTTAATTTCTGCAAACAAATAACTCGATAATCAGTTCATCTGATAACCGTCATACCTGGTGGGAAGGTCCCCAGGGTCTGCGTTGTTGGTTCCATCCATAATTTCGCTTTTCTTGAACATACTACTTACCTAAATTTGTCGAAAAAAGTTAATTTCTGCAAACAAACAACTCGATAATCGTCTATCAGTTCATCTGATAGCCGTCATACCTGGTGGGAAGGTCCCCAGGGTCTGCGTTGTTGGTTCCATCCATAATTTCGCTTTTCTTGAACATACTACTTACCTATTTTGTCGCCGTCGTCGGTCGAATTTTAGTTTCTGGAATTTCAAAGTCTAATAACTCAGTACCTAATTCACCGATAACTACCTAACTCGCTGGGGAGGTCCCTGGTGGTCTTCCTGACGGTGTCCGCTATCTAGGTCACCTAGATTTTCAATTTTCTAAAACAAAAGTCGCCAATTTATCGAAAATTTTCAGTTTTTTCCCCCCCCTCAACAATTTTGAACCTAACTTTTGGCTAATTTTCATCCTATAGCATCGCCAGCGACGCCCCGCTTCCGACGAGGTGTCGCTCGAGAGAGTAGCTTCAAAAAAGTACCACCCACCCCCACCACATCCTTTGTTTTCTTTGTTCCTTTGTCTCTGCGGCAAACAAGTACCACCCAGCCACCCCCACCACACCACATCCTTTGTTCCTTTGTCTCGACGAAAAGTTTTACCTATATAAGCGCGGACCGCGCGCAATACATTCGCTATTGTCGTTTGAACATTCATTGTGATAACATCGTTCCTAATCAACGTACCTATCTTTCCCAAATTTTGGTATATTTTTCGTGTTAATTTTCAGAATAAAAAAGTTAATTTCTGCAAACAAATAACTCGATAATCAGTTCATCTGATAACCGTCATACCTGGTGGGAAGGTCCCCAGGGTCTGCGTTGTTGGTTCCATCCATAATTTCGCTTTTCTTGAACATACTACTTACCTAAATTTGTCGAAAAAAGTTAATTTCTGCAAACAAACAACTCGATAATCGTCTATCAGTTCATCTGATAGCCGTCATACCTGGTGGGAAGGTCCCCAGGGTCTGCGTTGTTGGTTCCATCCATAATTTCGCTTTTCTTGAACATACTACTTACCTATTTTGTCGCCGTCGTCGGTCGAATTTTAGTTTCTGGAATTTCAAAGTCTAATAACTCAGTACCTAATTCACCGATAACTACCTAACTCGCTGGGGAGGTCCCTGGTGGTCTTCCTGACGGTGTCCGCTATCTAGGTCACCTAGATTTTCAATTTTCTAAAACAAAAGTCGCCAATTTATCGAAAATTTTCAGTTTTTTCCCCCCCCCTCAACAATTTTGAACCTAACTTTTGGCTAATTTTCATCCTATAGCATCGCCAGCGACGCCCCGCTTCCGACGAGGTGTCGCTCGAGAGAGTAGCTTCAAAAAAGTACCACCCACCCCCACCACATCCTTTGTTTTCTTTGTTCCTTTGTCTCTGCGGCAAACAAGTACCACCCAGCCACCCCCACCACACCACATCCTTTGTTCCTTTGTCTCGACGAAAAGTTTTACCTATATAAGCGCGGACCGCGCGCAATACATTCGCTATTGTCGTTTGAACATTCATTGTGATAACATCGTTCCTAATCAACGTACCTATCTTTCCCAAATTTTGGTATATTTTTCGTGTTAATTTTCAGAATAAAAAAGTTAATTTCTGCAAACAAATAACTCGATAATCAGTTCATCTGATAGCCGTCATACCTGGTGGGAAGGTCCCCAGGGTCTGCGTTGTTGGTTCCATCCATAATTTCGCTTTTCTTGAACATACTACTTACCTAAATTTGTCGAAAAAAGTTAATTTCTGCAAACAAACAACTCGATAATCGTCTATCAGTTCATCTGATAGCCGTCATACCTGGTGGGAAGGTCCCCAGGGTCTGCGTTGTTGGTTCCATCCATAATTTCGCTTTTCTTGAACATACTACTTACCTATTTTGTCGCCGTCGTCGGTCGAATTTTAGTTTCTGGAATTTCAAAGTCTAATAACTCAGTACCTAATTCACCGATAACTACCTAACTCGCTGGGGAGGTCCCTGGTGGTCTTCCTGACGGTGTCCGCTATCTAGGTCACCTAGATTTTCAATTTTCTAAAACAAAAGTCGCCAATTTATCGAAAATTTTCAGTTTTTTCCCCCCCCTCAACAATTTTGAACCTAACTTTTGGCTAATTTTCATCCTATAGCATCGCCAGCGACGCCCCGCTTCCGACGAGGTGTCGCTCGAGAGAGTAGCTTCAAAAAAGTACCACCCACCCCCACCACATCCTTTGTTTTCTTTGTTCCTTTGTCTCTGCGGCAAACAAGTACCACCCAGCCACCCCCACCACACCACATCCTTTGTTCCTTTGTCTCGACGAAAAGTTTTACCTATATAAGCGCGGACCGCGCGCAATACATTCGCTATTGTCGTTTGAACATTCATTGTGATAACATCGTTCCTAATCAACGTACCTATCTTTCCCAAATTTTGGTATATTTTTCGTGTTAATTTTCAGAATAAAAAAGTTAATTTCTGCAAACAAATAACTCGATAATCAGTTCATCTGATAACCGTCATACCTGGTGGGAAGGTCCCCAGGGTCTGCGTTGTTGGTTCCATCCATAATTTCGCTTTTCTTGAACATACTACTTACCTAAATTTGTCGAAAAAAGTTAATTTCTGCAAACAAACAACTCGATAATCGTCTATCAGTTCATCTGATAGCCGTCATACCTGGTGGGAAGGTCCCCAGGGTCTGCGTTGTTGGTTCCATCCATAATTTCGCTTTTCTTGAACATACTACTTACCTATTTTGTCGCCGTCGTCGGTCGAATTTTAGTTTCTGGAATTTC
>CAJHVG010000037.1:0-15131 GCA_905147325.1 Notodonta dromedarius
AGGAAACAAAGAAAACAAAGGATGTGGTGGGGGTGGGTGGTACTTTTTTGAAGCTACTCTCTCGAGCGACACCTCGTCGGAAGCGGGGCGTCGCTGGCGATGCTATAGGATGAAAATTAGCCAAAAGTTAGGTTCAAAATTGTTGAGGGGGGGGAAAAAACTGAAAATTTTCGATTAATTGGCGACTTTTGTTTTAGAAAATTGAAAATCTAGGTGACCTAGATAGCGGACACCGTCAGGAAGACCACCAGGGACCTCCCCAGCGAGTTAGGTAGTTATCGGTGAATTAGGTGCTGAGTTATTAGACTTTGAAATTCCAGAAACTACAATTCGACCGACGACGGCGACAAAATAGGTAAGTAGTATGTTCAAGAAAAGCGAAATTATGGATGGAACCAACAACGCAGACCCTGGGGACCTTCCCACCAGGTATGACGGCTATCAGATGAACTGATAGACGATTATCGAGTTGTTTGTTTGCAGAAATTAACTTTTTTCGACAAATTTAGGTAAGTAGTATGTTCAAGAAAAGCGAAATTATGGATGGAACCAACAACGCAGACCCTGGGGACCTTCCCACCAGGTATGACGGTTATCAGATGAACTGATTATCGAGTTATTTGTTTGCAGAAATTAACTTTTTTATTCTGAAAATTAACACGAAAAATATACCAAAATTTGGGAAAGATAGGTACGTTGATTAGGAACGATGTTATCACAATGAATGTTCAAACGACAATAGCAAATGTATTGCGCGCGGTCCGCGCTTATATAGGTAAAACTTTTCGTCGAGACAAAGGAACAAAGGATGTGGTGTGGTGGGGGTGGCTGGGTGGTACTTGTTTGCCGCAGAGACAAAGGAAACAAAGAAAACAAAGGATGTGGTGGGGGTGGGTGGTACTTTTTTGAAGCTACTCTCTCGAGCGACACCTCGTCGGAAGCGGGGCGTCGCTGGCGATGCTATAGGATGAAAATTAGCCAAAAGTTAGGTTCAAAATTGTTGAGGGGGGGAAAAAAACTGAAAATTTTCGATTAATTGGCGACTTTTGTTTTAGAAAATTGAAAATCTAGGTGACCTAGATAGCGGACACCGTCAGGAAGACCACCAGGGACCTCCCCAGCGAGTTAGGTAGTTATCGGTGAATTAGGTGCTGAGTTATTAGACTTTGAAATTCCAGAAACTACAATTCGACCGACGACGGCGACAAAATAGGTAAGTAGTATGTTCAAGAAAAGCGAAATTATGGATGGAACCAACAACGCAGACCCTGGGGACCTTCCCACCAGGTATGACGGCTATCAGATGAACTGATAGACGATTATCGAGTTGTTTGTTTGCAGAAATTAACTTTTTTTCGACAAATTTAGGTAAGTAGTATGTTCAAGAAAAGCGAAATTATGGATGGAACCAACAACGCAGACCCTGGGGACCTTCCCACCAGGTATGACGGTTATCAGATGAACTGATTATCGAGTTATTTGTTTGCAGAAATTAACTTTTTTATTCTGAAAATTAACACGAAAAATATACCAAAATTTGGGAAAGATAGGTACGTTGATTAGGAACGATGTTATCACAATGAATGTTCAAACGACAATAGCAAATGTATTGCGCGCGGTCCGCGCTTATATAGGTAAAACTTTTCGTCGAGACAAAGGAACAAAGGATGTGGTGTGGTGGGGGTGGCTGGGTGGTACTTGTTTGCCGCAGAGACAAAGGAAACAAAGAAAACAAAGGATGTGGTGGGGGTGGGTGGTACTTTTTTGAAGCTACTCTCTCGAGCGACACCTCGTCGGAAGCGGGGCGTCGCTGGCGATGCTATAGGATGAAAATTAGCCAAAAGTTAGGTTCAAAATTGTTGAGGGGGGGAAAAAACTGAAAATTTTCGATTAATTGGCGACTTTTGTTTTAGAAAATTGAAAATCTAGGTGACCTAGATAGCGGACACCGTCAGGAAGACCACCAGGGACCTCCCCAGCGAGTTAGGTAGTTATCGGTGAATTAGGTGCTGAGTTATTAGACTTTGAAATTCCAGAAACTACAATTCGACCGACGACGGCGACAAAATAGGTAAGTAGTATGTTCAAGAAAAGCGAAATTATGGATGGAACCAACAACGCAGACCCTGGGGACCTTCCCACCAGGTATGACGGCTATCAGATGAACTGATAGACGATTATCGAGTTGTTTGTTTGCAGAAATTAACTTTTTTCGACAAATTTAGGTAAGTAGTATGTTCAAGAAAAGCGAAATTATGGATGGAACCAACAACGCAGACCCTGGGGACCTTCCCACCAGGTATGACGGTTATCAGATGAACTGATTATCGAGTTATTTGTTTGCAGAAATTAACTTTTTTATTCTGAAAATTAACACGAAAAATATACCAAAATTTGGGAAAGATAGGTACGTTGATTAGGAACGATGTTATCACAATGAATGTTCAAACGACAATAGCAAATGTATTGCGCGCGGTCCGCGCTTATATAGGTAAAACTTTTCGTCGAGACAAAGGAACAAAGGATGTGGTGTGGTGGGGGTGGCTGGGTGGTACTTGTTTGCCGCAGAGACAAAGGAAACAAAGAAAACAAAGGATGTGGTGGGGGTGGGTGGTACTTTTTTGAAGCTACTCTCTCGAGCGACACCTCGTCGGAAGCGGGGCGTCGCTGGCGATGCTATAGGATGAAAATTAGCCAAAAGTTAGGTTCAAAATTGTTGAGGGGGGGGAAAAAACTGAAAATTTTCGATTAATTGGCGACTTTTGTTTTAGAAAATTGAAAATCTAGGTGACCTAGATAGCGGACACCGTCAGGAAGACCACCAGGGACCTCCCCAGCGAGTTAGGTAGTTATCGGTGAATTAGGTGCTGAGTTATTAGACTTTGAAATTCCAGAAACTACAATTCGACCGACGACGGCGACAAAATAGGTAAGTAGTATGTTCAAGAAAAGCGAAATTATGGATGGAACCAACAACGCAGACCCTGGGGACCTTCCCACCAGGTATGACGGCTATCAGATGAACTGATAGACGATTATCGAGTTGTTTGTTTGCAGAAATTAACTTTTTTTCGACAAATTTAGGTAAGTAGTATGTTCAAGAAAAGCGAAATTATGGATGGAACCAACAACGCAGACCCTGGGGACCTTCCCACCAGGTATGACGGTTATCAGATGAACTGATTATCGAGTTATTTGTTTGCAGAAATTAACTTTTTTATTCTGAAAATTAACACGAAAAATATACCAAAATTTGGGAAAGATAGGTACGTTGATTAGGAACGATGTTATCACAATGAATGTTCAAACGACAATAGCAAATGTATTGCGCGCGGTCCGCGCTTATATAGGTAAAACTTTTCGTCGAGACAAAGGAACAAAGGATGTGGTGTGGTGGGGGTGGCTGGGTGGTACTTGTTTGCCGCAGAGACAAAGGAAACAAAGAAAACAAAGGATGTGGTGGGGGTGGGTGGTACTTTTTTGAAGCTACTCTCTCGAGCGACACCTCGTCGGAAGCGGGGCGTCGCTGGCGATGCTATAGGATGAAAATTAGCCAAAAGTTAGGTTCAAAATTGTTGAGGGGGGGGAAAAAACTGAAAATTTTCGATTAATTGGCGACTTTTGTTTTAGAAAATTGAAAATCTAGGTGACCTAGATAGCGGACACCGTCAGGAAGACCACCAGGGACCTCCCCAGCGAGTTAGGTAGTTATCGGTGAATTAGGTGCTGAGTTATTAGACTTTGAAATTCCAGAAACTACAATTCGACCGACGACGGCGACAAAATAGGTAAGTAGTATGTTCAAGAAAAGCGAAATTATGGATGGAACCAACAACGCAGACCCTGGGGACCTTCCCACCAGGTATGACGGCTATCAGATGAACTGATAGACGATTATCGAGTTGTTTGTTTGCAGAAATTAACTTTTTTCGACAAATTTAGGTAAGTAGTATGTTCAAGAAAAGCGAAATTATGGATGGAACCAACAACGCAGACCCTGGGGACCTTCCCACCAGGTATGACGGTTATCAGATGAACTGATTATCGAGTTATTTGTTTGCAGAAATTAACTTTTTTATTCTGAAAATTAACACGAAAAATATACCAAAATTTGGGAAAGATAGGTACGTTGATTAGGAACGATGTTATCACAATGAATGTTCAAACGACAATAGCAAATGTATTGCGCGCGGTCCGCGCTTATATAGGTAAAACTTTTCGTCGAGACAAAGGAACAAAGGATGTGGTGTGGTGGGGGTGGCTGGGTGGTACTTGTTTGCCGCAGAGACAAAGGAAACAAAGAAAACAAAGGATGTGGTGGGGGTGGGTGGTACTTTTTTGAAGCTACTCTCTCGAGCGACACCTCGTCGGAAGCGGGGCGTCGCTGGCGATGCTATAGGATGAAAATTAGCCAAAAGTTAGGTTCAAAATTGTTGAGGGGGGGGAAAAAACTGAAAATTTTCGATTAATTGGCGACTTTTGTTTTAGAAAATTGAAAATCTAGGTGACCTAGATAGCGGACACCGTCAGGAAGACCACCAGGGACCTCCCCAGCGAGTTAGGTAGTTATCGGTGAATTAGGTGCTGAGTTATTAGACTTTGAAATTCCAGAAACTACAATTCGACCGACGACGGCGACAAAATAGGTAAGTAGTATGTTCAAGAAAAGCGAAATTATGGATGGAACCAACAACGCAGACCCTGGGGACCTTCCCACCAGGTATGACGGCTATCAGATGAACTGATAGACGATTATCGAGTTGTTTGTTTGCAGAAATTAACTTTTTTCGACAAATTTAGGTAAGTAGTATGTTCAAGAAAAGCGAAATTATGGATGGAACCAACAACGCAGACCCTGGGGACCTTCCCACCAGGTATGACGGTTATCAGATGAACTGATTATCGAGTTATTTGTTTGCAGAAATTAACTTTTTTATTCTGAAAATTAACACGAAAAATATACCAAAATTTGGGAAAGATAGGTACGTTGATTAGGAACGATGTTATCACAATGAATGTTCAAACGACAATAGCAAATGTATTGCGCGCGGTCTGCGCTTATATAGGTAAAACTTTTCGTCGAGACAAAGGAACAAAGGATGTGGTGTGGTGGGGGTGGCTGGGTGGTACTTGTTTGCCGCAGAGACAAAGGAAACAAAGAAAACAAAGGATGTGGTGGGGGTGGGTGGTACTTTTTTGAAGCTACTCTCTCGAGCGACACCTCGTCGGAAGCGGGGCGTCGCTGGCGATGCTATAGGATGAAAATTAGCCAAAAGTTAGGTTCAAAATTGTTGAGGGGGGGGAAAAAACTGAAAATTTTCGATTAATTGGCGACTTTTGTTTTAGAAAATTGAAAATCTAGGTGACCTAGATAGCGGACACCGTCAGGAAGACCACCAGGGACCTCCCCAGCGAGTTAGGTAGTTATCGGTGAATTAGGTGCTGAGTTATTAGACTTTGAAATTCCAGAAACTACAATTCGACCGACGACGGCGACAAAATAGGTAAGTAGTATGTTCAAGAAAAGCGAAATTATGGATGGAACCAACAACGCAGACCCTGGGGACCTTCCCACCAGGTATGACGGCTATCAGATGAACTGATAGACGATTATCGAGTTGTTTGTTTGCAGAAATTAACTTCTTTTCGACAAATTTAGGTAAGTAGTATGTTCAAGAAAAGCGAAATTATGGATGGAACCAACAACGCAGACCCTGGGGACCTTCCCACCAGGTATGACGGTTATCAGATGAACTGATTATCGAGTTATTTGTTTGCAGAAATTAACTTTTTTATTCTGAAAATTAACACGAAAAATATACCAAAATTTGGGAAAGATAGGTACGTTGATTAGGAACGATGTTATCACAATGAATGTTCAAACGACAATAGCAAATGTATTGCGCGCGGTCCGCGCTTATATAGGTAAAACTTTTCGTCGAGACAAAGGAACAAAGGATGTGGTGTGGTGGGGGTGGCTGGGTGGTACTTGTTTGCCGCAGAGACAAAGGAAACAAAGAAAACAAAGGATGTGGTGGGGGTGGGTGGTACTTTTTTGAAGCTACTCTCTCGAGCGACACCTCGTCGGAAGCGGGGCGTCGCTGGCGATGCTATAGGATGAAAATTAGCCAAAAGTTAGGTTCAAAATTGTTGAGGGGGGGGAAAAAACTGAAAATTTTCGATTAATTGGCGACTTTTGTTTTAGAAAATTGAAAATCTAGGTGACCTAGATAGCGGACACCGTCAGGAAGACCACCAGGGACCTCCCCAGCGAGTTAGGTAGTTATCGGTGAATTAGGTGCTGAGTTATTAGACTTTGAAATTCCAGAAACTACAATTCGACCGACGACGGCGACAAAATAGGTAAGTAGTATGTTCAAGAAAAGCGAAATTATGGATGGAACCAACAACGCAGACCCTGGGGACCTTCCCACCAGGTATGACGGCTATCAGATGAACTGATAGACGATTATCGAGTTGTTTGTTTGCAGAAATTAACTTTTTTCGACAAATTTAGGTAAGTAGTATGTTCAAGAAAAGCGAAATTATGGATGGAACCAACAACGCAGACCCTGGGGACCTTCCCACCAGTAGCCCGATTCACGTAATCAAAACCGTAGCGATGTCGCTGCGACTTAGTCGTTGAAACCGTTTTCGTATTCACATCTGTCAATCGGAACGATTTAGAAGTCGTCCTATTGAAAAATCGTTGAACCGTATTCACATACTATCATTGGGTGAGAATCGTTCCAAAACGTCGGCTAAACGGTATTCACATAACAAAACGATTTTTCGATAGGTCGGCCGCCAACGACTTAATGTCAAATTTCACAATTCAAGTATCGTTGAGCAAACGTTACAAAATTGCGACGCTTTTGAGAACATTTCGGTGCTTTTTTCTATGACGGGAGTGTTTAGACTGTTTGTGTGGTGATTGAAAGTTCGAAATAAGTCTCGGGCTTGCATATTTGTTAGATGCAGCCAAAGAATTTGTAATAATGATGCAGCCGAGAGAGAAGATCGTCGAAGGGAACGGATAAGGATAATATATTGAATTGTGCACGGTGGGACGCTTTTGAAATGCTAGAAAGGGACTTCATAAAGACTATTTGACTCTCTGAAGTGCTTGCACAGAGTCTCCTTGACGATATCTTTGCCATCGGCATCACTGCCTGGTACCAATGAAGAAGAGTTTCAGAGATGAAACAATGAATGTTGTATCTGCTAGGGGTACTCAAGGACGCAATATAGAGTTGCAGCAAGACAGACTGGCCCAGCAAGCACTCATTTAAAGGCTGTGGACCACTGACAAACCCATCAAAAGGTAGGAACTTACATATTTAATAATCAAATAGGGAAAAGTATTTTATATATAAAAAATTCAAAACATAACAAGTAGACTAACATGACTATAGTAATAATTTAGCCCTTTTGACGGCATGGGCCTCCCCTCACTACGAGGGGGATTCAGGCTGTATTCCACCACGCTGGCCCATTGCAGGTTGGCAGCTTTCACATATTGGTTACATTTTCTAAGACATGTAGGTTTCCTCACAATGTTTTCCTTCACCGTAAGTAAGTGATAACCATATAGAAATTATGATTTACATTATAGATTTCCAAGAACCTAGAGGTGCGAGCCAGGGTTTGAAACTAGGAACTGGTGTCGGCTATGACTGCTATAAACATAATTAACTAAAGTAATAAAAATTGCATTTTTGTCCTTTTGAGGTATTTAATAATATACAAAATACTTTATATAAACAACTTAGACTCATAACAACAATGTAAATAACAGACAAACATTTTCTAGCATTGTAGCCTTTCAAATTAAATAATCGAGATCACACAGCGAAGTATAGCATCAGTCGTTAGAGTGTTAACAACTACTTGTTTTGTTTCAGTTTTCCGGACAATGTGGCTGAAGCACCTTGCTCGCCCCACAAACTAATCCTCATCACTGATGCTGAGAATTCGTGCACACTTTCTTTTCTGTAACAATAATGTAATAAATATAGTAAATAAATATTAATATAACGAAATAAAAGATTGATGATTTACTGCTTCTCAGTTTAACTACTAATAACCTCATAACTTACATTGATAAGATTTTTTTATATTATTATACACTTGTAATATTATACTAGCGACCCATGGCTTAGCATGGGTGCAATAAGTAACCAATGTTTCTCTACTATATTATGCATGTATTATACATATAAACCTGCCTCATGAATCACTCTATCTATTAAAAAAACAGCATCAAGCTTCGTTGCATAGTTTTAAACATCTAAGCATACACACGGACAGACAGCGGGAAGCGACTTTGTTTACTATGTAGTGAATTTCAGATTACTTACTTTGTTAACTCTTCTTTCGGTTTTAACAAGTCAACTAGGGCCCAAACTGACTTATTTTTATGAGGCTAGGTCCCTGTACCTGCCCATGAACTCCACCACCAACTCTTGTTGCCAAAAAAAAAACTGTTTCTTTTTCTTGCGTAAAAAATATGGTCCATCCAGTTTAATAGGTATTTCGCGTGTCAACAAATAGCAATTACATTAAAAATAACAATACAATACAAATTTTCAATTTGTTTACCATTGACTGACACTAGAGTTGTGTAGCTCGCGAGCTAATGACAAAAAAGATATATATCGGTACCAAAGAGCCAATCTCTCTTTAGCTCACATGATTTCGAATTATATCTCTATATCTTTACGGATATGGTTTCAATTTGAGTTACTGAACTAAGTGATTGCCATGTAGTAGACAACTAGACAGGTGAAATAGCTCACTAGCTCTTTGGCTCAGATGAGATAGAAAGCTCACGACGTAAAAAGAAAATTATGAGACTTTATTTTTGTAAACATTCAAAGTTGCTTGTGTTGGCGCCTCATTATTTATTAGAATATATACGCGTGCGGAGAGCCTAATGAATACATACTGTCATCCTACACGACCCTACCTACCCCTTCCACGCACGCAGCTGGATTAACCCCGCCATGCGAGGCGCACTCGCCATTAGATTGCCTCCAAGTTAAGACCCATTTACCAAATTTACAATAAATAATAAATTGGTCGAAAAATCTAGTGTGTTTGAGTCGCCTTTTTTCCTTGTGTTCCCGTACCGAACAGCTTGTATTATTTCAAACCGTTTTGTTTTAGTTACTTTACTTACGGATTATGCCTAGTTATGACTGAACTGAGTAATAGTAATTTTGTTTTGGTATGTAGTGTATCGGATTGTCATATAAGTATTTTGTGTAGATAAATACTGTTAGTAATATATATGTGATCTGTTGCTGCGTAAAAGAAAGGCAAACCAATAAACACGCTTTCGCATTTTATTACCTATTAAACATATTACTAGCATAGACAGTATTGGTTTTTACCTACAAGTAGTATTCTGAGCTATAGCGTTGTAAAAAACACATCGCTAGTTCGCTCAGTCTTCAAACAAATATTTATATCACTAGTGAGCTTCTGATATACAAGAGTGATATATATCACTGAGTTGAAAAGATATATATATATAGGTTCAGCTCAATGATACTGTTTGCGCATCTCTAACTGACACTTCATTTGACAGTTCTCAAAGACAGTTCTCTTTTTTTTCATATTTTTTTTGCCTTGGATACAGTATATTTTGCCGTGTATGAAAAAAAAAACATAAGTTTTATTGATATTTGCGTGTTAATGGCTATTTATATGTTTATAATCAAATTAACTTGAGTTATAAGACCCATATCACTGTAATTTCAGTAAAAAAAGTGTTTTGATAACTTGGTAGAATACATAAATATGATAATGGCAATGAAGTCGTTCAAGTCGTTGAGAAATCGTTTAGCTCCGATCCTATTGAGTTGTCGTCCTATTGATCGACGATCAAGGAAGACGTGAATAGCTAACTTGGATAGGACGATAACCGAACGACTTCTGAACGCCAACGATTTTTGGATAGTGTGTATTTACGTGAATCGGGCTACAGGTATGACGGTTATCAGATGAACTGATTATCGAGTTATTTGTTTGCAGAAATTAACTTTTTTATTCTGAAAATTAACACGAAAAATATACCAAAATTTGGGAAAGATAGGTACGTTGATTAGGAACGATGTTATCACAATGAATGTTCAAACGACAATAGCAAATGTATTGCGCGCGGTCCGCGCTTATATAGGTAAAACTTTTCGTCGAGACAAAGGAACAAAGGATGTGGTGTGGTGGGGGTGGCTGGGTGGTACTTGTTTGCCGCAGAGACAAAGGAAACAAAGAAAACAAAGGATGTGGTGGGGGTGGGTGGTACTTTTTTGAAGCTACTCTCTCGAGCGACACCTCGTCGGAAGCGGGGCGTCGCTGGCGATGCTATAGGATGAAAATTAGCCAAAAGTTAGGTTCAAAATTGTTGAGGGGGGGGAAAAAACTGAAAATTTTCGATTAATTGGCGACTTTTGTTTTAGAAAATTGAAAATCTAGGTGACCTAGATAGCGGACACCGTCAGGAAGACCACCAGGGACCTCCCCAGCGAGTTAGGTAGTTATCGGTGAATTAGGTGCTGAGTTATTAGACTTTGAAATTCCAGAAACTACAATTCGACCGACGACGGCGACAAAATAGGTAAGTAGTATGTTCAAGAAAAGCGAAATTATGGATGGAACCAACAACGCAGACCCTGGGGACCTTCCCACCAGGTATGACGGCTATCAGATGAACTGATAGACGATTATCGAGTTGTTTGTTTGCAGAAATTAACTTTTTTTCGACAAATTTAGGTAAGTAGTATGTTCAAGAAAAGCGAAATTATGGATGGAACCAACAACGCAGACCCTGGGGACCTTCCCACCAGGTATGACGGTTATCAGATGAACTGATTATCGAGTTATTTGTTTGCAGAAATTAACTTTTTTATTCTGAAAATTAACACGAAAAATATACCAAAATTTGGGAAAGATAGGTACGTTGATTAGGAACGATGTTATCACAATGAATGTTCAAACGACAATAGCAAATGTATTGCGCGCGGTCCGCGCTTATATAGGTAAAACTTTTCGTCGAGACAAAGGAACAAAGGATGTGGTGTGGTGGGGGTGGCTGGGTGGTACTTGTTTGCCGCAGAGACAAAGGAAACAAAGAAAACAAAGGATGTGGTGGGGGTGGGTGGTACTTTTTTGAAGCTACTCTCTCGAGCGACACCTCGTCGGAAGCGGGGCGTCGCTGGCGATGCTATAGGATGAAAATTAGCCAAAAGTTAGGTTCAAAATTGTTGAGGGGGGGGAAAAAACTGAAAATTTTCGATTAATTGGCGACTTTTGTTTTAGAAAATTGAAAATCTAGGTGACCTAGATAGCGGACACCGTCAGGAAGACCACCAGGGACCTCCCCAGCGAGTTAGGTAGTTATCGGTGAATTAGGTGCTGAGTTATTAGACTTTGAAATTCCAGAAACTACAATTCGACCGACGACGGCGACAAAATAGGTAAGTAGTATGTTCAAGAAAAGCGAAATTATGGATGGAACCAACAACGCAGACCCTGGGGACCTTCCCACCAGGTATGACGGCTATCAGATGAACTGATAGACGATTATCGAGTTGTTTGTTTGCAGAAATTAACTTTTTTCGACAAATTTAGGTAAGTAGTATGTTCAAGAAAAGCGAAATTATGGATGGAACCAACAACGCAGACCCTGGGGACCTTCCCACCAGGTATGACGGTTATCAGATGAACTGATTATCGAGTTATTTGTTTGCAGAAATTAACTTTTTTATTCTGAAAATTAACACGAAAAATATACCAAAATTTGGGAAAGATAGGTACGTTGATTAGGAACGATGTTATCACAATGAATGTTCAAACGACAATAGCAAATGTATTGCGCGCGGTCCGCGCTTATATAGGTAAAACTTTTCGTCGAGACAAAGGAACAAAGGATGTGGTGTGGTGGGGGTGGCTGGGTGGTACTTGTTTGCCGCAGAGACAAAGGAAACAAAGAAAACAAAGGATGTGGTGGGGGTGGGTGGTACTTTTTTGAAGCTACTCTCTCGAGCGACACCTCGTCGGAAGCGGGGCGTCGCTGGCGATGCTATAGGATGAAAATTAGCCAAAAGTTAGGTTCAAAATTGTTGAGGGGGGGGAAAAAACTGAAAATTTTCGATTAATTGGCGACTTTTGTTTTAGAAAATTGAAAATCTAGGTGACCTAGATAGCGGACACCGTCAGGAAGACCACCAGGGACCTCCCCAGCGAGTTAGGTAGTTATCGGTGAATTAGGTGCTGAGTTATTAGACTTTGAAATTCCAGAAACTACAATTCGACCGACGACGGCGACAAAATAGGTAAGTAGTATGTTCAAGAAAAGCGAAATTATGGATGGAACCAACAACGCAGACCCTGGGGACCTTCCCACCAGGTATGACGGCTATCAGATGAACTGATAGACGATTATCGAGTTGTTTGTTTGCAGAAATTAACTTTTTTTCGACAAATTTAGGTAAGTAGTATGTTCAAGAAAAGCGAAATTATGGATGGAACCAACAACGCAGACCCTGGGGACCTTCCCACCAGGTATGACGGTTATCAGATGAACTGATTATCGAGTTATTTGTTTGCAGAAATTAACTTTTTTATTCTGAAAATTAACACGAAAAATATACCAAAATTTGGGAAAGATAGGTACGTTGATTAGGAACGATGTTATCACAATGAATGTTCAAACGACAATAGCAAATGTATTGCGCGCGGTCCGCGCTTATATAGGTAAAACTTTTCGTCGAGACAAAGGAACAAAGGATGTGGTGTGGTGGGGGTGGCTGGGTGGTACTTGTTTGCCGCAGAGACAAAGGAAACAAAGAAAACAAAGGATGTGGTGGGGGTGGGTGGTACTTTTTTGAAGCTACTCTCTCGAGCGACACCTCGTCGGAAGCGGGGCGTCGCTGGCGATGCTATAGGATGAAAATTAGCCAAAAGTTAGGTTCAAAATTGTTGAGGGGGGGGAAAAAACTGAAAATTTTCGATTAATTGGCGACTTTTGTTTTAGAAAATTGAAAATCTAGGTGACCTAGATAGCGGACACCGTCAGGAAGACCACCAGGGACCTCCCCAGCGAGTTAGGTAGTTATCGGTGAATTAGGTGCTGAGTTATTAGACTTTGAAATTCCAGAAACTACAATTCGACCGACGACGGCGACAAAATAGGTAAGTAGTATGTTCAAGAAAAGCGAAATTATGGATGGAACCAACAACGCAGACCCTGGGGACCTTCCCACCAGGTATGACGGCTATCAGATGAACTGATAGACGATTATCGAGTTGTTTGTTTGCAGAAATTAACTTTTTTCGACAAATTTAGGTAAGTAGTATGTTCAAGAAAAGCGAAATTATGGATGGAACCAACAACGCAGACCCTGGGGACCTTCCCACCAGGTATGACGGTTATCAGATGAACTGATTATCGAGTTATTTGTTTGCAGAAATTAACTTTTTTATTCTGAAAATTAACACGAAAAATATACCAAAATTTGGGAAAGATAGGTACGTTGATTAGGAACGATGTTATCACAATGAATGTTCAAACGACAATAGCAAATGTATTGCGCGCGGTCCGCGCTTATATAGGTAAAACTTTTCGTCGAGACAAAGGAACAAAGGATGTGGTGTGGTGGGGGTGGCTGGGTGGTACTTGTTTGCCGCAGAGACAAAGGAAACAAAGAAAACAAAGGATGTGGTGGGGGTGGGTGGTACTTTTTTGAAGCTACTCTCTCGAGCGACACCTCGTCGGAAGCGGGGCGTCGCTGGCGATGCTATAGGATGAAAATTAGCCAAAAGTTAGGTTCAAAATTGTTGAGGGGGGGGAAAAAACTGAAAATTTTCGATTAATTGGCGACTTTTGTTTTAGAAAATTGAAAATCTAGGTGACCTAGATAGCGGACACCGTCAGGAAGACCACCAGGGACCTCCCCAGCGAGTTAGGTAGTTATCGGTGAATTAGGTGCTGAGTTATTAGACTTTGAAATTCCAGAAACTACAATTCGACCGACGACGGCGACAAAATAGGTAAGTAGTATGTTCAAGAAAAGCGAAATTATGGATGGAACCAACAACGCAGACCCTGGGGACCTTCCCACCAGGTATGACGGCTATCAGATGAACTGATAGACGATTATCGAGTTGTTTGTTTGCAGAAATTAACTTTTTTCGACAAATTTAGGTAAGTAGTATGTTCAAGAAAAGCGAAATTATGGATGGAACCAACAACGCAGACCCTGGGGACCTTCCCACCAGGTATGACGGTTATCAGATGAACTGATTATCGAGTTATTTGTTTGCAGAAATTAACTTTTTTATTCTGAAAATTAACACGAAAAATATACCAAAATTTGGGAAAGATAGGTACGTTGATTAGGAACGATGTTATCACAATGAATGTTCAAACGACAATAGCAAATGTATTGCGCGCGGTCCGCGCTTATATAGGTAAAACTTTTCGTCGAGACAAAGGAACAAAGGATGTGGTGTGGTGGGGGTGGCTGGGTGGTACTTGTTTGCCGCAGAGACAAAGGAAACAAAGAAAACAAAGGATGTGGTGGGGGTGGGTGGTACTTTTTTGAAGCTACTCTCTCGAGCGACACCTCGTCGGAAGCGGGGCGTCGCTGGCGATGCTATAGGATGAAAATTAGCCAAAAGTTAGGTTCAAAATTGTTGAGGGGGGGGAAAAAACTGAAAATTTTCGATTAATTGGCGACTTTTGTTTTAGAAAATTGAAAATCTAGGTGACCTAGATAGCGGACACCGTCAGGAAGACCACCAGGGACCTCCCCAGCGAGTTAGGTAGTTATCGGTGAATTAGGTGCTGAGTTATTAGACTTTGAAATTCCAGAAACTACAATTCGACCGACGACGGCGACAAAATAGGTAAGTAGTATGTTCAAGAAAAGCGAAATTATGGATGGAACCAACAACGCAGACCCTGGGGACCTTCCCACCAGGTATGACGGCTATCAGATGAACTGATAGACGATTATCGAGTTGTTTGTTTGCAGAAATTAACTTTTTTTCGACAAATTTAGGTAAGTAGTATGTTCAAGAAAAGCGAAATTATGGATGGAACCAACAACGCAGACCCTGGGGAC
>CAJHVG010000038.1:0-13556 GCA_905147325.1 Notodonta dromedarius
AAAGAAATTTTGTATTCGCAGAACAACCAAATGTATGCGAATTGTCAGAGCTTAGGTGGATTTCAATAGAAATCCGTCTATGTCCCGTCCCTTAGGTTAGGTTAGGTTAGCAACTTTTTCGTTTTTTGGTGGGTCTACACCCTCGAGCGATACGTCGTTGGACGCGGGGCGACGAGGGGAGAGCGGGGCGAAAAAATTGCGTCAGAATTTGGAAGAAAAATTTAGAGTTATTGCCAAAAAAGTGTAAAAATTTCGAACTTTAATTAATTAAATTTTTTCAGAAATGAAATTTTCAGCGCCACAGCACTGAAAAGCAGCGGGAGCAGCCGACCAGCAGTATTGGTAAGTAAAATTTAAAATTAGTTATAACAATTGACCAATTTAAAGAAATTTTGTATTCGCAGAACAACCAAATGTATGCGAATTGTCAGAGCTTAGGTGGATTTCAATAGAAATCCGTCTATGTCCCGTCCCTTAGGTTAGGTTAGGTTAGCAACTTTTTCGTTTTTTGGTGGGTCTACACCCTCGAGCGATACGTCGTTGGACGCGGGGCGACGAGGGGAGAGCGGGGCGAAAAAATTGCGTCAGAATTTGGAAGAAAAATTTAGAGTTATTGCCAAAAAAGTGTAAAAATTTCGAACTTTAATTAATTAAATTTTTTCAGAAATGAAATTTTCAGCGCCACAGCACTGAAAAGCAGCGGGAGCAGCCGACCAGCAGTATTGGTAAGTAAAATTTAAAATTAGTTATAACAATTGACCAATTTAAAGAAATTTTGTATTCGCAGAACAACCAAATGTATGCGAATTGTCAGAGCTTAGGTGGATTTCAATAGAAATCCGTCTATGTCCCGTCCCTTAGGTTAGGTTAGGTTAGCAACTTTTTCGTTTTTTGGTGGGTCTACACCCTCGAGCGATACGTCGTTGGACGCGGGGCGACGAGGGGAGAGCGGGGCGAAAAAATTGCGTCAGAATTTGGAAGAAAAATTTAGAGTTATTGCCAAAAAAGTGTAAAAATTTCGAACTTTAATTAATTAAATTTTTTCAGAAATGAAATTTTCAGCGCCACAGCACTGAAAAGCAGCGGGAGCAGCCGACCAGCAGTATTGGTAAGTAAAATTTAAAATTAGTTATAACAATTGACCAATTTAAAGAAATTTTGTATTCGCAGAACAACCAAATGTATGCGAATTGTCAGAGCTTAGGTGGATTTCAATAGAAATCCGTCTATGTCCCGTCCCTTAGGTTAGGTTAGGTTAGCAACTTTTTCGTTTTTTGGTGGGTCTACACCCTCGAGCGATACGTCGTTGGACGCGGGGCGACGAGGGGAGAGCGGGGCGAAAAAATTGCGTCAGAATTTGGAAGAAAAATTTAGAGTTATTGCCAAAAAAGTGTAAAAATTTCGAACTTTAATTAATTAAATTTTTTCAGAAATGAAATTTTCAGCGCCACAGCACTGAAAAGCAGCGGGAGCAGCCGACCAGCAGTATTGGTAAGTAAAATTTAAAATTAGTTATAACAATTGACCAATTTAAAGAAATTTTGTATTCGCAGAACAACCAAATGTATGCGAATTGTCAGAGCTTAGGTGGATTTCAATAGAAATCCGTCTATGTCCCGTCCCTTAGGTTAGGTTAGGTTAGCAACTTTTTCGTTTTTTGGTGGGTCTACACCCTCGAGCGATACGTCGTTGGACGCGGGGCGACGAGGGGAGAGCGGGGCGAAAAAATTGCGTCAGAATTTGGAAGAAAAATTTAGAGTTATTGCCAAAAAAGTGTAAAAATTTCGAACTTTAATTAATTAAATTTTTTCAGAAATGAAATTTTCAGCGCCACAGCACTGAAAAGCAGCGGGAGCAGCCGACCAGCAGTATTGGTAAGTAAAATTTAAAATTAGTTATAACAATTGACCAATTTAAAGAAATTTTGTATTCGCAGAACAACCAAATGTATGCGAATTGTCAGAGCTTAGGTGGATTTCAATAGAAATCCGTCTATGTCCCGTCCCTTAGGTTAGGTTAGGTTAGCAACTTTTTCGTTTTTTGGTGGGTCTACACCCTCGAGCGATACGTCGTTGGACGCGGGGCGACGAGGGGAGAGCGGGGCGAAAAAATTGCGTCAGAATTTGGAAGAAAAATTTAGAGTTATTGCCAAAAAAGTGTAAAAATTTCGAACTTTAATTAATTAAATTTTTTCAGAAATGAAATTTTCAGCGCCACAGCACTGAAAAGCAGCGGGAGCAGCCGACCAGCAGTATTGGTAAGTAAAATTTAAAATTAGTTATAACAATTGACCAATTTAAAGAAATTTTGTATTCGCAGAACAACCAAATGTATGCGAATTGTCAGAGCTTAGGTGGATTTCAATAGAAATCCGTCTATGTCCCGTCCCTTAGGTTAGGTTAGGTTAGCAACTTTTTCGTTTTTTGGTGGGTCTACACCCTCGAGCGATACGTCGTTGGACGCGGGGCGACGAGGGGAGAGCGGGGCGAAAAAATTGCGTCAGAATTTGGAAGAAAAATTTAGAGTTATTGCCAAAAAAGTGTAAAAATTTCGAACTTTAATTAATTAAATTTTTTCAGAAATGAAATTTTCAGCGCCACAGCACTGAAAAGCAGCGGGAGCAGCCGACCAGCAGTATTGGTAAGTAAAATTTAAAATTAGTTATAACAATTGACCAATTTAAAGAAATTTTGTATTCGCAGAACAACCAAATGTATGCGAATTGTCAGAGCTTAGGTGGATTTCAATAGAAATCCGTCTATGTCCCGTCCCTTAGGTTAGGTTAGGTTAGCAACTTTTTCGTTTTTTGGTGGGTCTACACCCTCGAGCGATACGTCGTTGGACGCGGGGCGACGAGGGGAGAGCGGGGCGAAAAAATTGCGTCAGAATTTGGAAGAAAAATTTAGAGTTATTGCCAAAAAAGTGTAAAAATTTCGAACTTTAATTAATTAAATTTTTTCAGAAATGAAATTTTCAGCGCCACAGCACTGAAAAGCAGCGGGAGCAGCCGACCAGCAGTATTGGTAAGTAAAATTTAAAATTAGTTATAACAATTGACCAATTTAAAGAAATTTTGTATTCGCAGAACAACCAAATGTATGCGAATTGTCAGAGCTTAGGTGGATTTCAATAGAAATCCGTCTATGTCCCGTCCCTTAGGTTAGGTTAGGTTAGCAACTTTTTCGTTTTTTGGTGGGTCTACACCCTCGAGCGATACGTCGTTGGACGCGGGGCGACGAGGGGAGAGCGGGGCGAAAAAATTGCGTCAGAATTTGGAAGAAAAATTTAGAGTTATTGCCAAAAAAGTGTAAAAATTTCGAACTTTAATTAATTAAATTTTTTCAGAAATGAAATTTTCAGCGCCACAGCACTGAAAAGCAGCGGGAGCAGCCGACCAGCAGTATTGGTAAGTAAAATTTAAAATTAGTTATAACAATTGACCAATTTAAAGAAATTTTGTATTCGCAGAACAACCAAATGTATGCGAATTGTCAGAGCTTAGGTGGATTTCAATAGAAATCCGTCTATGTCCCGTCCCTTAGGTTAGGTTAGGTTAGCAACTTTTTCGTTTTTTGGTGGGTCTACACCCTCGAGCGATACGTCGTTGGACGCGGGGCGACGAGGGGAGAGCGGGGCGAAAAAATTGCGTCAGAATTTGGAAGAAAAATTTAGAGTTATTGCCAAAAAAGTGTAAAAATTTCGAACTTTAATTAATTAAATTTTTTCAGAAATGAAATTTTCAGCGCCACAGCACTGAAAAGCAGCGGGAGCAGCCGACCAGCAGTATTGGTAAGTAAAATTTAAAATTAGTTATAACAATTGACCAATTTAAAGAAATTTTGTATTCGCAGAACAACCAAATGTATGCGAATTGTCAGAGCTTAGGTGGATTTCAATAGAAATCCGTCTATGTCCCGTCCCTTAGGTTAGGTTAGGTTAGCAACTTTTTCGTTTTTTGGTGGGTCTACACCCTCGAGCGATACGTCGTTGGACGCGGGGCGACGAGGGGAGAGCGGGGCGAAAAAATTGCGTCAGAATTTGGAAGAAAAATTTAGAGTTATTGCCAAAAAAGTGTAAAAATTTCGAACTTTAATTAATTAAATTTTTTCAGAAATGAAATTTTCAGCGCCACAGCACTGAAAAGCAGCGGGAGCAGCCGACCAGCAGTATTGGTAAGTAAAATTTAAAATTAGTTATAACAATTGACCAATTTAAAGAAATTTTGTATTCGCAGAACAACCAAATGTATGCGAATTGTCAGAGCTTAGGTGGATTTCAATAGAAATCCGTCTATGTCCCGTCCCTTAGGTTAGGTTAGGTTAGCAACTTTTTCGTTTTTTGGTGGGTCTACACCCTCGAGCGATACGTCGTTGGACGCGGGGCGACGAGGGGAGAGCGGGGCGAAAAAATTGCGTCAGAATTTGGAAGAAAAATTTAGAGTTATTGCCAAAAAAGTGTAAAAATTTCGAACTTTAATTAATTAAATTTTTTCAGAAATGAAATTTTCAGCGCCACAGCACTGAAAAGCAGCGGGAGCAGCCGACCAGCAGTATTGGTAAGTAAAATTTAAAATTAGTTATAACAATTGACCAATTTAAAGAAATTTTGTATTCGCAGAACAACCAAATGTATGCGAATTGTCAGAGCTTAGGTGGATTTCAATAGAAATCCGTCTATGTCCCGTCCCTTAGGTTAGGTTAGGTTAGCAACTTTTTCGTTTTTTGGTGGGTCTACACCCTCGAGCGATACGTCGTTGGACGCGGGGCGACGAGGGGAGAGCGGGGCGAAAAAATTGCGTCAGAATTTGGAAGAAAAATTTAGAGTTATTGCCAAAAAAGTGTAAAAATTTCGAACTTTAATTAATTAAATTTTTTCAGAAATGAAATTTTCAGCGCCACAGCACTGAAAAGCAGCGGGAGCAGCCGACCAGCAGTATTGGTAAGTAAAATTTAAAATTAGTTATAACAATTGACCAATTTAAAGAAATTTTGTATTCGCAGAACAACCAAATGTATGCGAATTGTCAGAGCTTAGGTGGATTTCAATAGAAATCCGTCTATGTCCCGTCCCTTAGGTTAGGTTAGGTTAGCAACTTTTTCGTTTTTTGGTGGGTCTACACCCTCGAGCGATACGTCGTTGGACGCGGGGCGACGAGGGGAGAGCGGGGCGAAAAAATTGCGTCAGAATTTGGAAGAAAAATTTAGAGTTATTGCCAAAAAAGTGTAAAAATTTCGAACTTTAATTAATTAAATTTTTTCAGAAATGAAATTTTCAGCGCCACAGCACTGAAAAGCAGCGGGAGCAGCCGACCAGCAGTATTGGTAAGTAAAATTTAAAATTAGTTATAACAATTGACCAATTTAAAGAAATTTTGTATTCGCAGAACAACCAAATGTATGCGAATTGTCAGAGCTTAGGTGGATTTCAATAGAAATCCGTCTATGTCCCGTCCCTTAGGTTAGGTTAGGTTAGCAACTTTTTCGTTTTTTGGTGGGTCTACACCCTCGAGCGATACGTCGTTGGACGCGGGGCGACGAGGGGAGAGCGGGGCGAAAAAATTGCGTCAGAATTTGGAAGAAAAATTTAGAGTTATTGCCAAAAAAGTGTAAAAATTTCGAACTTTAATTAATTAAATTTTTTCAGAAATGAAATTTTCAGCGCCACAGCACTGAAAAGCAGCGGGAGCAGCCGACCAGCAGTATTGGTAAGTAAAATTTAAAATTAGTTATAACAATTGACCAATTTAAAGAAATTTTGTATTCGCAGAACAACCAAATGTATGCGAATTGTCAGAGCTTAGGTGGATTTCAATAGAAATCCGTCTATGTCCCGTCCCTTAGGTTAGGTTAGGTTAGCAACTTTTTCGTTTTTTGGTGGGTCTACACCCTCGAGCGATACGTCGTTGGACGCGGGGCGACGAGGGGAGAGCGGGGCGAAAAAATTGCGTCAGAATTTGGAAGAAAAATTTAGAGTTATTGCCAAAAAAGTGTAAAAATTTCGAACTTTAATTAATTAAATTTTTTCAGAAATGAAATTTTCAGCGCCACAGCACTGAAAAGCAGCGGGAGCAGCCGACCAGCAGTATTGGTAAGTAAAATTTAAAATTAGTTATAACAATTGACCAATTTAAAGAAATTTTGTATTCGCAGAACAACCAAATGTATGCGAATTGTCAGAGCTTAGGTGGATTTCAATAGAAATCCGTCTATGTCCCGTCCCTTAGGTTAGGTTAGGTTAGCAACTTTTTCGTTTTTTGGTGGGTCTACACCCTCGAGCGATACGTCGTTGGACGCGGGGCGACGAGGGGAGAGCGGGGCGAAAAAATTGCGTCAGAATTTGGAAGAAAAATTTAGAGTTATTGCCAAAAAAGTGTAAAAATTTCGAACTTTAATTAATTAAATTTTTTCAGAAATGAAATTTTCAGCGCCACAGCACTGAAAAGCAGCGGGAGCAGCCGACCAGCAGTATTGGTAAGTAAAATTTAAAATTAGTTATAACAATTGACCAATTTAAAGAAATTTTGTATTCGCAGAACAACCAAATGTATGCGAATTGTCAGAGCTTAGGTGGATTTCAATAGAAATCCGTCTATGTCCCGTCCCTTAGGTTAGGTTAGGTTAGCAACTTTTTCGTTTTTTGGTGGGTCTACACCCTCGAGCGATACGTCGTTGGACGCGGGGCGACGAGGGGAGAGCGGGGCGAAAAAATTGCGTCAGAATTTGGAAGAAAAATTTAGAGTTATTGCCAAAAAAGTGTAAAAATTTCGAACTTTAATTAATTAAATTTTTTCAGAAATGAAATTTTCAGCGCCACAGCACTGAAAAGCAGCGGGAGCAGCCGACCAGCAGTATTGGTAAGTAAAATTTAAAATTAGTTATAACAATTGACCAATTTAAAGAAATTTTGTATTCGCAGAACAACCAAATGTATGCGAATTGTCAGAGCTTAGGTGGATTTCAATAGAAATCCGTCTATGTCCCGTCCCTTAGGTTAGGTTAGGTTAGCAACTTTTTCGTTTTTTGGTGGGTCTACACCCTCGAGCGATACGTCGTTGGACGCGGGGCGACGAGGGGAGAGCGGGGCGAAAAAATTGCGTCAGAATTTGGAAGAAAAATTTAGAGTTATTGCCAAAAAAGTGTAAAAATTTCGAACTTTAATTAATTAAATTTTTTCAGAAATGAAATTTTCAGCGCCACAGCACTGAAAAGCAGCGGGAGCAGCCGACCAGCAGTATTGGTAAGTAAAATTTAAAATTAGTTATAACAATTGACCAATTTAAAGAAATTTTGTATTCGCAGAACAACCAAATGTATGCGAATTGTCAGAGCTTAGGTGGATTTCAATAGAAATCCGTCTATGTCCCGTCCCTTAGGTTAGGTTAGGTTAGCAACTTTTTCGTTTTTTGGTGGGTCTACACCCTCGAGCGATACGTCGTTGGACGCGGGGCGACGAGGGGAGAGCGGGGCGAAAAAATTGCGTCAGAATTTGGAAGAAAAATTTAGAGTTATTGCCAAAAAAGTGTAAAAATTTCGAACTTTAATTAATTAAATTTTTTCAGAAATGAAATTTTCAGCGCCACAGCACTGAAAAGCAGCGGGAGCAGCCGACCAGCAGTATTGGTAAGTAAAATTTAAAATTAGTTATAACAATTGACCAATTTAAAGAAATTTTGTATTCGCAGAACAACCAAATGTATGCGAATTGTCAGAGCTTAGGTGGATTTCAATAGAAATCCGTCTATGTCCCGTCCCTTAGGTTAGGTTAGGTTAGCAACTTTTTCGTTTTTTGGTGGGTCTACACCCTCGAGCGATACGTCGTTGGACGCGGGGCGACGAGGGGAGAGCGGGGCGAAAAAATTGCGTCAGAATTTGGAAGAAAAATTTAGAGTTATTGCCAAAAAAGTGTAAAAATTTCGAACTTTAATTAATTAAATTTTTTCAGAAATGAAATTTTCAGCGCCACAGCACTGAAAAGCAGCGGGAGCAGCCGACCAGCAGTATTGGTAAGTAAAATTTAAAATTAGTTATAACAATTGACCAATTTAAAGAAATTTTGTATTCGCAGAACAACCAAATGTATGCGAATTGTCAGAGCTTAGGTGGATTTCAATAGAAATCCGTCTATGTCCCGTCCCTTAGGTTAGGTTAGGTTAGCAACTTTTTCGTTTTTTGGTGGGTCTACACCCTCGAGCGATACGTCGTTGGACGCGGGGCGACGAGGGGAGAGCGGGGCGAAAAAATTGCGTCAGAATTTGGAAGAAAAATTTAGAGTTATTGCCAAAAAAGTGTAAAAATTTCGAACTTTAATTAATTAAATTTTTTCAGAAATGAAATTTTCAGCGCCACAGCACTGAAAAGCAGCGGGAGCAGCCGACCAGCAGTATTGGTAAGTAAAATTTAAAATTAGTTATAACAATTGACCAATTTAAAGAAATTTTGTATTCGCAGAACAACCAAATGTATGCGAATTGTCAGAGCTTAGGTGGATTTCAATAGAAATCCGTCTATGTCCCGTCCCTTAGGTTAGGTTAGGTTAGCAACTTTTTCGTTTTTTGGTGGGTCTACACCCTCGAGCGATACGTCGTTGGACGCGGGGCGACGAGGGGAGAGCGGGGCGAAAAAATTGCGTCAGAATTTGGAAGAAAAATTTAGAGTTATTGCCAAAAAAGTGTAAAAATTTCGAACTTTAATTAATTAAATTTTTTCAGAAATGAAATTTTCAGCGCCACAGCACTGAAAAGCAGCGGGAGCAGCCGACCAGCAGTATTGGTAAGTAAAATTTAAAATTAGTTATAACAATTGACCAATTTAAAGAAATTTTGTATTCGCAGAACAACCAAATGTATGCGAATTGTCAGAGCTTAGGTGGATTTCAATAGAAATCCGTCTATGTCCCGTCCCTTAGGTTAGGTTAGGTTAGCAACTTTTTCGTTTTTTGGTGGGTCTACACCCTCGAGCGATACGTCGTTGGACGCGGGGCGACGAGGGGAGAGCGGGGCGAAAAAATTGCGTCAGAATTTGGAAGAAAAATTTAGAGTTATTGCCAAAAAAGTGTAAAAATTTCGAACTTTAATTAATTAAATTTTTTCAGAAATGAAATTTTCAGCGCCACAGCACTGAAAAGCAGCGGGAGCAGCCGACCAGCAGTATTGGTAAGTAAAATTTAAAATTAGTTATAACAATTGACCAATTTAAAGAAATTTTGTATTCGCAGAACAACCAAATGTATGCGAATTGTCAGAGCTTAGGTGGATTTCAATAGAAATCCGTCTATGTCCCGTCCCTTAGGTTAGGTTAGGTTAGCAACTTTTTCGTTTTTTGGTGGGTCTACACCCTCGAGCGATACGTCGTTGGACGCGGGGCGACGAGGGGAGAGCGGGGCGAAAAAATTGCGTCAGAATTTGGAAGAAAAATTTAGAGTTATTGCCAAAAAAGTGTAAAAATTTCGAACTTTAATTAATTAAATTTTTTCAGAAATGAAATTTTCAGCGCCACAGCACTGAAAAGCAGCGGGAGCAGCCGACCAGCAGTATTGGTAAGTAAAATTTAAAATTAGTTATAACAATTGACCAATTTAAAGAAATTTTGTATTCGCAGAACAACCAAATGTATGCGAATTGTCAGAGCTTAGGTGGATTTCAATAGAAATCCGTCTATGTCCCGTCCCTTAGGTTAGGTTAGGTTAGCAACTTTTTCGTTTTTTGGTGGGTCTACACCCTCGAGCGATACGTCGTTGGACGCGGGGCGACGAGGGGAGAGCGGGGCGAAAAAATTGCGTCAGAATTTGGAAGAAAAATTTAGAGTTATTGCCAAAAAAGTGTAAAAATTTCGAACTTTAATTAATTAAATTTTTTCAGAAATGAAATTTTCAGCGCCACAGCACTGAAAAGCAGCGGGAGCAGCCGACCAGCAGTATTGGTAAGTAAAATTTAAAATTAGTTATAACAATTGACCAATTTAAAGAAATTTTGTATTCGCAGAACAACCAAATGTATGCGAATTGTCAGAGCTTAGGTGGATTTCAATAGAAATCCGTCTATGTCCCGTCCCTTAGGTTAGGTTAGGTTAGCAACTTTTTCGTTTTTTGGTGGGTCTACACCCTCGAGCGATACGTCGTTGGACGCGGGGCGACGAGGGGAGAGCGGGGCGAAAAAATTGCGTCAGAATTTGGAAGAAAAATTTAGAGTTATTGCCAAAAAAGTGTAAAAATTTCGAACTTTAATTAATTAAATTTTTTCAGAAATGAAATTTTCAGCGCCACAGCACTGAAAAGCAGCGGGAGCAGCCGACCAGCAGTATTGGTAAGTAAAATTTAAAATTAGTTATAACAATTGACCAATTTAAAGAAATTTTGTATTCGCAGAACAACCAAATGTATGCGAATTGTCAGAGCTTAGGTGGATTTCAATAGAAATCCGTCTATGTCCCGTCCCTTAGGTTAGGTTAGGTTAGCAACTTTTTCGTTTTTTGGTGGGTCTACACCCTCGAGCGATACGTCGTTGGACGCGGGGCGACGAGGGGAGAGCGGGGCGAAAAAATTGCGTCAGAATTTGGAAGAAAAATTTAGAGTTATTGCCAAAAAAGTGTAAAAATTTCGAACTTTAATTAATTAAATTTTTTCAGAAATGAAATTTTCAGCGCCACAGCACTGAAAAGCAGCGGGAGCAGCCGACCAGCAGTATTGGTAAGTAAAATTTAAAATTAGTTATAACAATTGACCAATTTAAAGAAATTTTGTATTCGCAGAACAACCAAATGTATGCGAATTGTCAGAGCTTAGGTGGATTTCAATAGAAATCCGTCTATGTCCCGTCCCTTAGGTTAGGTTAGGTTAGCAACTTTTTCGTTTTTTGGTGGGTCTACACCCTCGAGCGATACGTCGTTGGACGCGGGGCGACGAGGGGAGAGCGGGGCGAAAAAATTGCGTCAGAATTTGGAAGAAAAATTTAGAGTTATTGCCAAAAAAGTGTAAAAATTTCGAACTTTAATTAATTAAATTTTTTCAGAAATGAAATTTTCAGCGCCACAGCACTGAAAAGCAGCGGGAGCAGCCGACCAGCAGTATTGGTAAGTAAAATTTAAAATTAGTTATAACAATTGACCAATTTAAAGAAATTTTGTATTCGCAGAACAACCAAATGTATGCGAATTGTCAGAGCTTAGGTGGATTTCAATAGAAATCCGTCTATGTCCCGTCCCTTAGGTTAGGTTAGGTTAGCAACTTTTTCGTTTTTTGGTGGGTCTACACCCTCGAGCGATACGTCGTTGGACGCGGGGCGACGAGGGGAGAGCGGGGCGAAAAAATTGCGTCAGAATTTGGAAGAAAAATTTAGAGTTATTGCCAAAAAAGTGTAAAAATTTCGAACTTTAATTAATTAAATTTTTTCAGAAATGAAATTTTCAGCGCCACAGCACTGAAAAGCAGCGGGAGCAGCCGACCAGCAGTATTGGTAAGTAAAATTTAAAATTAGTTATAACAATTGACCAATTTAAAGAAATTTTGTATTCGCAGAACAACCAAATGTATGCGAATTGTCAGAGCTTAGGTGGATTTCAATAGAAATCCGTCTATGTCCCGTCCCTTAGGTTAGGTTAGGTTAGCAACTTTTTCGTTTTTTGGTGGGTCTACACCCTCGAGCGATACGTCGTTGGACGCGGGGCGACGAGGGGAGAGCGGGGCGAAAAAATTGCGTCAGAATTTGGAAGAAAAATTTAGAGTTATTGCCAAAAAAGTGTAAAAATTTCGAACTTTAATTAATTAAATTTTTTCAGAAATGAAATTTTCAGCGCCACAGCACTGAAAAGCAGCGGGAGCAGCCGACCAGCAGTATTGGTAAGTAAAATTTAAAATTAGTTATAACAATTGACCAATTTAAAGAAATTTTGTATTCGCAGAACAACCAAATGTATGCGAATTGTCAGAGCTTAGGTGGATTTCAATAGAAATCCGTCTATGTCCCGTCCCTTAGGTTAGGTTAGGTTAGCAACTTTTTCGTTTTTTGGTGGGTCTACACCCTCGAGCGATACGTCGTTGGACGCGGGGCGACGAGGGGAGAGCGGGGCGAAAAAATTGCGTCAGAATTTGGAAGAAAAATTTAGAGTTATTGCCAAAAAAGTGTAAAAATTTCGAACTTTAATTAATTAAATTTTTTCAGAAATGAAATTTTCAGCGCCACAGCACTGAAAAGCAGCGGGAGCAGCCGACCAGCAGTATTGGTAAGTAAAATTTAAAATTAGTTATAACAATTGACCAATTTAAAGAAATTTTGTATTCGCAGAACAACCAAATGTATGCGAATTGTCAGAGCTTAGGTGGATTTCAATAGAAATCCGTCTATGTCCCGTCCCTTAGGTTAGGTTAGGTTAGCAACTTTTTCGTTTTTTGGTGGGTCTACACCCTCGAGCGATACGTCGTTGGACGCGGGGCGACGAGGGGAGAGCGGGGCGAAAAAATTGCGTCAGAATTTGGAAGAAAAATTTAGAGTTATTGCCAAAAAAGTGTAAAAATTTCGAACTTTAATTAATTAAATTTTTTCAGAAATGAAATTTTCAGCGCCACAGCACTGAAAAGCAGCGGGAGCAGCCGACCAGCAGTATTGGTAAGTAAAATTTAAAATTAGTTATAACAATTGACCAATTTAAAGAAATTTTGTATTCGCAGAACAACCAAATGTATGCGAATTGTCAGAGCTTAGGTGGATTTCAATAGAAATCCGTCTATGTCCCGTCCCTTAGGTTAGGTTAGGTTAGCAACTTTTTCGTTTTTTGGTGGGTCTACACCCTCGAGCGATACGTCGTTGGACGCGGGGCGACGAGGGGAGAGCGGGGCGAAAAAATTGCGTCAGAATTTGGAAGAAAAATTTAGAGTTATTGCCAAAAAAGTGTAAAAATTTCGAACTTTAATTAATTAAATTTTTTCAGAAATGAAATTTTCAGCGCCACAGCACTGAAAAGCAGCGGGAGCAGCCGACCAGCAGTATTGGTAAGTAAAATTTAAAATTAGTTATAACAATTGACCAATTTAAAGAAATTTTGTATTCGCAGAACAACCAAATGTATGCGAATTGTCAGAGCTTAGGTGGATTTCAATAGAAATCCGTCTATGTCCCGTCCCTTAGGTTAGGTTAGGTTAGCAACTTTTTCGTTTTTTGGTGGGTCTACACCCTCGAGCGATACGTCGTTGGACGCGGGGCGACGAGGGGAGAGCGGGGCGAAAAAATTGCGTCAGAATTTGGAAGAAAAATTTAGAGTTATTGCCAAAAAAGTGTAAAAATTTCGAACTTTAATTAATTAAATTTTTTCAGAAATGAAATTTTCAGCGCCACAGCACTGAAAAGCAGCGGGAGCAGCCGACCAGCAGTATTGGTAAGTAAAATTTAAAATTAGTTATAACAATTGACCAATTTAAAGAAATTTTGTATTCGCAGAACAACCAAATGTATGCGAATTGTCAGAGCTTAGGTGGATTTCAATAGAAATCCGTCTATGTCCCGTCCCTTAGGTTAGGTTAGGTTAGCAACTTTTTCGTTTTTTGGTGGGTCTACACCCTCGAGCGAT
>CAJHVG010000039.1:0-14765 GCA_905147325.1 Notodonta dromedarius
CCGCTATCTAGGTCACCTAGATTTTCAATTTTCTAAAACAAAAGTCGCCAATTAATCGAAAATTTTCAGTTTTTTCCCCCCCCTCAACAATTTTGAACCTAACTTTTGGCTAATTTTCATCCTATAGCATCGCCAGCGACGCCCCGCTTCCGACGAGGTGTCGCTCGAGAGAGTAGCTTCAAAAAAGTACCACCCACCCCCACCACATCCTTTGTTTTCTTTGTTTCCTTTGTCTCTGCGGCAAACAAGTACCACCCAGCCACCCCCACCACACCACATCCTTTGTTCCTTTGTCTCGACGAAAAGTTTTACCTATATAAGCGCGGACCGCGCGCAATACATATCAGAGTACGTCGTTTGAACATTCATTGTGATAACATCGTTCCTAATCAACGTACCTATCTTTCCCAAATTTTGGTATATTTTTCGTGTTAATTTTCAGAATAAAAAAGTTAATTTCTGCAAACAAATAACTCGATAATCAGTTCATCTGATAACCGTCATACCTGGTGGGAAGGTCCCCAGGGTCTGCGTTGTTGGTTCCATCCATAATTTCGCTTTTCTTGAACATACTACTTACCTAAATTTGTCGAAAAAAGTTAATTTCTGCAAACAAACAACTCGATAATCGTCTATCAGTTCATCTGATAGCCGTCATACCTGGTGGGAAGGTCCCCAGGGTCTGCGTTGTTGGTTCCATCCATAATTTCGCTTTTCTTGAACATACTACTTACCTATTTTGTCGCCGTCGTCGGTCGAATTGTAGTTTCTGGAATTTCAAAGTCTAATAACTCAGCACCTAATTCACCGATAACTACCTAACTCGCTGGGGAGGTCCCTGGTGGTCTTCCTGACGGTGTCCGCTATCTAGGTCACCTAGATTTTCAATTTTCTAAAACAAAAGTCGCCAATTAATCGAAAATTTTCAGTTTTTTCCCCCCCCCCAACAATTTTGAACCTAACTTTTGGCTAATTTTCATCCTATAGCATCGCCAGCGACGCCCCGCTTCCGACGAGGTGTCGCTCGAGAGAGTAGCTTCAAAAAAGTACCACCCACCCCCACCACATCCTTTGTTTTCTTTGTTTCCTTTGTCTCTGCGGCAAACAAGTACCACCCAGCCACCCCCACCACACCACATCCTTTGTTCCTTTGTCTCGACGAAAAGTTTTACCTATATAAGCGCGGACCGCGCGCAATACATTTGCTATTGTCGTTTGAACATTCATTGTGATAACATCGTTCCTAATCAACGTACCTATCTTTCCCAAATTTTGGTATATTTTTCGTGTTAATTTTCAGAATAAAAAAGTTAATTTCTGCAAACAAATAACTCGATAATCAGTTCATCTGATAACCGTCATACCTGGTGGGAAGGTCCCCAGGGTCTGCGTTGTTGGTTCCATCCATAATTTCGCTTTTCTTGAACATACTACTTACCTAAATTTGTCGAAAAAAAGTTAATTTCTGCAAACAAACAACTCGATAATCGTCTATCAGTTCATCTGATAGCCGTCATACCTGGTGGGAAGGTCCCCAGGGTCTGCGTTGTTGGTTCCATCCATAATTTCGCTTTTCTTGAACATACTACTTACCTATTTTGTCGCCGTCGTCGGTCGAATTTTAGTTTCTGGAATTTCAAAGTCTAATAACTCAGCACCTAATTCACCGATAACTACCTAACTCGCTGGGGAGGTCCCTGGTGGTCTTCCTGACGGTGTCCGCTATCTAGGTCACCTAGATTTTCAATTTTCTAAAACAAAAGTCGCCAATTAATCGAAAATTTTCAGTTTTTTCCCCCCCCTCAACAATTTTGAACCTAACTTTTGGCTAATTTTCATCCTATAGCATCGCCAGCGACGCCCCGCTTCCGACGAGGTGTCGCTCGAGAGAGTAGCTTCAAAAAAGTACCACCCACCCCCACCACATCCTTTGTTTTCTTTGTTTCCTTTGTCTCTGCGGCAAACAAGTACCACCCAGCCACCCCCACCACACCACATCCTTTGTTCCTTTGTCTCGACGAAAAGTTTTACCTATATAAGCGCGGACCGCGCGCAATACATTTGCTATTGTCGTTTGAACATTCATTGTGATAACATCGTTCCTAATCAACGTACCTATCTTTCCCAAATTTTGGTATATTTTTCGTGTTAATTTTCAGAATAAAAAAGTTAATTTCTGCAAACAAATAACTCGATAATCAGTTCATCTGATAACCGTCATACCTGGTGGGAAGGTCCCCAGGGTCTGCGTTGTTGGTTCCATCCATAATTTCGCTTTTCTTGAACATACTACTTACCTAAATTTGTCGAAAAAAGTTAATTTCTGCAAACAAACAACTCGATAATCGTCTATCAGTTCATCTGATAGCCGTCATACCTGGTGGGAAGGTCCCCAGGGTCTGCGTTGTTGGTTCCATCCATAATTTCGCTTTTCTTGAACATACTACTTACCTATTTTGTCGCCGTCGTCGGTCGAATTGTAGTTTCTGGAATTTCAAAGTCTAATAACTCAGCACCTAATTCACCGATAACTACCTAACTCGCTGGGGAGGTCCCTGGTGGTCTTCCTGACGGTGTCCGCTATCTAGGTCACCTAGATTTTCAATTTTCTAAAACAAAAGTCGCCAATTAATCGAAAATTTTCAGTTTTTTCCCCCCCCTCAACAATTTTGAACCTAACTTTTGGCTAATTTTCATCCTATAGCATCGCCAGCGACGCCCCGCTTCCGACGAGGTGTCGCTCGAGAGAGTAGCTTCAAAAAAGTACCACCCACCCCCACCACATCCTTTGTTTTCTTTGTTTCCTTTGTCTCTGCGGCAAACAAGTACCACCCAGCCACCCCCACCACACCACATCCTTTGTTCCTTTGTCTCGACGAAAAGTTTTACCTATATAAGCGCGGACCGCGCGCAATACATTTGCTATTGTCGTTTGAACATTCATTGTGATAACATCGTTCCTAATCAACGTACCTATCTTTCCCAAATTTTGGTATATTTTTCGTGTTAATTTTCAGAATAAAAAAGTTAATTTCTGCAAACAAATAACTCGATAATCAGTTCATCTGATAACCGTCATACCTGGTGGGAAGGTCCCCAGGGTCTGCGTTGTTGGTTCCATCCATAATTTCGCTTTTCTTGAACATACTACTTACCTAAATTTGTCGAAAAAAAGTTAATTTCTGCAAACAAACAACTCGATAATCGTCTATCAGTTCATCTGATAGCCGTCATACCTGGTGGGAAGGTCCCCAGGGTCTGCGTTGTTGGTTCCATCCATAATTTCGCTTTTCTTGAACATACTACTTACCTATTTTGTCGCCGTCGTCGGTCGAATTGTAGTTTCTGGAATTTCAAAGTCTAATAACTCAGCACCTAATTCACCGATAACTACCTAACTCGCTGGGGAGGTCCCTGGTGGTCTTCCTGACGGTGTCCGCTATCTAGGTCACCTAGATTTTCAATTTTCTAAAACAAAAGTCGCCAATTAATCGAAAATTTTCAGTTTTTTCCCCCCCCTCAACAATTTTGAACCTAACTTTTGGCTAATTTTCATCCTATAGCATCGCCAGCGACGCCCCGCTTCCGACGAGGTGTCGCTCGAGAGAGTAGCTTCAAAAAAGTACCACCCACCCCCACCACATCCTTTGTTTTCTTTGTTTCCTTTGTCTCTGCGGCAAACAAGTACCACCCAGCCACCCCCACCACACCACATCCTTTGTTCCTTTGTCTCGACGAAAAGTTTTACCTATATAAGCGCGGACCGCGCGCAATACATTTGCTATTGTCGTTTGAACATTCATTGTGATAACATCGTTCCTAATCAACGTACCTATCTTTCCCAAATTTTGGTATATTTTTCGTGTTAATTTTCAGAATAAAAAAGTTAATTTCTGCAAACAAATAACTCGATAATCAGTTCATCTGATAACCGTCATACCTGGTGGGAAGGTCCCCAGGGTCTGCGTTGTTGGTTCCATCCATAATTTCGCTTTTCTTGAACATACTACTTACCTAAATTTGTCGAAAAAAGTTAATTTCTGCAAACAAACAACTCGATAATCGTCTATCAGTTCATCTGATAGCCGTCATACCTGGTGGGAAGGTCCCCAGGGTCTGCGTTGTTGGTTCCATCCATAATTTCGCTTTTCTTGAACATACTACTTACCTATTTTGTCGCCGTCGTCGGTCGAATTGTAGTTTCTGGAATTTCAAAGTCTAATAACTCAGCACCTAATTCACCGATAACTACCTAACTCGCTGGGGAGGTCCCTGGTGGTCTTCCTGACGGTGTCCGCTATCTAGGTCACCTAGATTTTCAATTTTCTAAAACAAAAGTCGCCAATTAATCGAAAATTTTCAGTTTTTTCCCCCCCCTCAACAATTTTGAACCTAACTTTTGGCTAATTTTCATCCTATAGCATCGCCAGCGACGCCCCGCTTCCGACGAGGTGTCGCTCGAGAGAGTAGCTTCAAAAAAGTACCACCCACCCCCACCACATCCTTTGTTTTCTTTGTTTCCTTTGTCTCTGCGGCAAACAAGTACCACCCAGCCACCCCCACCACACCACATCCTTTGTTCCTTTGTCTCGACGAAAAGTTTTACCTATATAAGCGCGGACCGCGCGCAATACATTTGCTATTGTCGTTTGAACATTCATTGTGATAACATCGTTCCTAATCAACGTACCTATCTTTCCCAAATTTTGGTATATTTTTCGTGTTAATTTTCAGAATAAAAAAGTTAATTTCTGCAAACAAATAACTCGATAATCAGTTCATCTGATAACCGTCATACCTGGTGGGAAGGTCCCCAGGGTCTGCGTTGTTGGTTCCATCCATAATTTCGCTTTTCTTGAACATACTACTTACCTAAATTTGTCGAAAAAAGTTAATTTCTGCAAACAAACAACTCGATAATCGTCTATCAGTTCATCTGATAGCCGTCATACCTGGTGGGAAGGTCCCCAGGGTCTGCGTTGTTGGTTCCATCCATAATTTCGCTTTTCTTGAACATACTACTTACCTATTTTGTCGCCGTCGTCGGTCGAATTGTAGTTTCTGGAATTTCAAAGTCTAATAACTCAGCACCTAATTCACCGATAACTACCTAACTCGCTGGGGAGGTCCCTGGTGGTCTTCCTGACGGTGTCCGCTATCTAGGTCACCTAGATTTTCAATTTTCTAAAACAAAAGTCGCCAATTAATCGAAAATTTTCAGTTTTTTCCCCCCCCTCAACAATTTTGAACCTAACTTTTGGCTAATTTTCATCCTATAGCATCGCCAGCGACGCCCCGCTTCCGACGAGGTGTCGCTCGAGAGAGTAGCTTCAAAAAAGTACCACCCACCCCCACCACATCCTTTGTTTTCTTTGTTTCCTTTGTCTCTGCGGCAAACAAGTACCACCCAGCCACCCCCACCACACCACATCCTTTGTTCCTTTGTCTCGACGAAAAGTTTTACCTATATAAGCGCGGACCGCGCGCAATACATTTGCTATTGTCGTTTGAACATTCATTGTGATAACATCGTTCCTAATCAACGTACCTATCTTTCCCAAATTTTGGTATATTTTTCGTGTTAATTTTCAGAATAAAAAAGTTAATTTCTGCAAACAAATAACTCGATAATCAGTTCATCTGATAACCGTCATACCTGGTGGGAAGGTCCCCAGGGTCTGCGTTGTTGGTTCCATCCATAATTTCGCTTTTCTTGAACATACTACTTACCTAAATTTGTCGAAAAAAAGTTAATTTCTGCAAACAAACAACTCGATAATCGTCTATCAGTTCATCTGATAGCCGTCATACCTGGTGGGAAGGTCCCCAGGGTCTGCGTTGTTGGTTCCATCCATAATTTCGCTTTTCTTGAACATACTACTTACCTATTTTGTCGCCGTCGTCGGTCGAATTGTAGTTTCTGGAATTTCAAAGTCTAATAACTCAGCACCTAATTCACCGATAACTACCTAACTCGCTGGGGAGGTCCCTGGTGGTCTTCCTGACGGTGTCCGCTATCTAGGTCACCTAGATTTTCAATTTTCTAAAACAAAAGTCGCCAATTAATCGAAAATTTTCAGTTTTTTCCCCCCCCTCAACAATTTTGAACCTAACTTTTGGCTAATTTTCATCCTATAGCATCGCCAGCGACGCCCCGCTTCCGACGAGGTGTCGCTCGAGAGAGTAGCTTCAAAAAAGTACCACCCACCCCCACCACATCCTTTGTTTTCTTTGTTTCCTTTGTCTCTGCGGCAAACAAGTACCACCCAGCCACCCCCACCACACCACATCCTTTGTTCCTTTGTCTCGACGAAAAGTTTTACCTATATAAGCGCGGACCGCGCGCAATACATTTGCTATTGTCGTTTGAACATTCATTGTGATAACATCGTTCCTAATCAACGTACCTATCTTTCCCAAATTTTGGTATATTTTTCGTGTTAATTTTCAGAATAAAAAAGTTAATTTCTGCAAACAAATAACTCGATAATCAGTTCATCTGATAACCGTCATACCTGGTGGGAAGGTCCCCAGGGTCTGCGTTGTTGGTTCCATCCATAATTTCGCTTTTCTTGAACATACTACTTACCTAAATTTGTCGAAAAAAGTTAATTTCTGCAAACAAACAACTCGATAATCGTCTATCAGTTCATCTGATAGCCGTCATACCTGGTGGGAAGGTCCCCAGGGTCTGCGTTGTTGGTTCCATCCATAATTTCGCTTTTCTTGAACATACTACTTACCTATTTTGTCGCCGTCGTCGGTCGAATTGTAGTTTCTGGAATTTCAAAGTCTAATAACTCAGCACCTAATTCACCGATAACTACCTAACTCGCTGGGGAGGTCCCTGGTGGTCTTCCTGACGGTGTCCGCTATCTAGGTCACCTAGATTTTCAATTTTCTAAAACAAAAGTCGCCAATTAATCGAAAATTTTCAGTTTTTTCCCCCCCCTCAACAATTTTGAACCTAACTTTTGGCTAATTTTCATCCTATAGCATCGCCAGCGACGCCCCGCTTCCGACGAGGTGTCGCTCGAGAGAGTAGCTTCAAAAAAGTACCACCCACCCCCACCACATCCTTTGTTTTCTTTGTTTCCTTTGTCTCTGCGGCAAACAAGTACCACCCAGCCACCCCCACCACACCACATCCTTTGTTCCTTTGTCTCGACGAAAAGTTTTACCTATATAAGCGCGGACCGCGCGCAATACATTTGCTATTGTCGTTTGAACATTCATTGTGATAACATCGTTCCTAATCAACGTACCTATCTTTCCCAAATTTTGGTATATTTTTCGTGTTAATTTTCAGAATAAAAAAGTTAATTTCTGCAAACAAATAACTCGATAATCAGTTCATCTGATAACCGTCATACCTGGTGGGAAGGTCCCCAGGGTCTGCGTTGTTGGTTCCATCCATAATTTCGCTTTTCTTGAACATACTACTTACCTAAATTTGTCGAAAAAAAGTTAATTTCTGCAAACAAACAACTCGATAATCGTCTATCAGTTCATCTGATAGCCGTCATACCTGGTGGGAAGGTCCCCAGGGTCTGCGTTGTTGGTTCCATCCATAATTTCGCTTTTCTTGAACATACTACTTACCTATTTTGTCGCCGTCGTCGGTCGAATTGTAGTTTCTGGAATTTCAAAGTCTAATAACTCAGCACCTAATTCACCGATAACTACCTAACTCGCTGGGGAGGTCCCTGGTGGTCTTCCTGACGGTGTCCGCTATCTAGGTCACCTAGATTTTCAATTTTCTAAAACAAAAGTCGCCAATTAATCGAAAATTTTCAGTTTTTTCCCCCCCCTCAACAATTTTGAACCTAACTTTTGGCTAATTTTCATCCTATAGCATCGCCAGCGACGCCCCGCTTCCGACGAGGTGTCGCTCGAGAGAGTAGCTTCAAAAAAGTACCACCCACCCCCACCACATCCTTTGTTTTCTTTGTTTCCTTTGTCTCTGCGGCAAACAAGTACCACCCAGCCACCCCCACCACACCACATCCTTTGTTCCTTTGTCTCGACGAAAAGTTTTACCTATATAAGCGCGGACCGCGCGCAATACATTTGCTATTGTCGTTTGAACATTCATTGTGATAACATCGTTCCTAATCAACGTACCTATCTTTCCCAAATTTTGGTATATTTTTCGTGTTAATTTTCAGAATAAAAAAGTTAATTTCTGCAAACAAATAACTCGATAATCAGTTCATCTGATAACCGTCATACCTGTAGCCCGATTCACGTAAATACACACTATCCAAAAATCGTTGGCGTTCAGAAGTCGTTCGGTTATCGTCCTATCCAAGTTAGCTATTCACGTCTTCCTTGATCGTCGATCAATAGGACGACAACTCAATAGGATCGGAGCTAAACGATTTCTCAACGACTTGAACGACTTCATTGCCATTATCATATTTATGTATTCTACCAAGTTATCAAAACACTTTTTTTACTGAAATTACAGTGATATGGGTCTTATAACTCAAGTTAATTTGATTATAAACATATAAATAGCCATTAACACGCAAATATCAATAAAACTTATGTTTTTTTTTTCATACACGGCAAAATATACTGTATCCAAGGCAAAAAAAATATGAAAAAAAAGAGAACTGTCTTTGAGAACTGTCAAATGAAGTGTCAGTTAGAGATGCGCAAACAGTATCATTGAGCTGAACCTATATATATATATCTTTTCAACTCAGTGATATATATCACTCTTGTATATCAGAAGCTCACTAGTGATATAAATATTTGTTTGAAGACTGAGCGAACTAGCGATGTGTTTTTTACAACGCTATAGCTCAGAATACTACTTGTAGGTAAAAACCAATACTGTCTATGCTAGTAATATGTTTAATAGGTAATAAAATGCGAAAGCGTGTTTATTGGTTTGCCTTTCTTTTACGCAGCAACAGATCACATATATATTACTAACAGTATTTATCTACACAAAATACTTATATGACAATCCGATACACTACATACCAAAACAAAATTACTATTACTCAGTTCAGTCATAACTAGGCATAATCCGTAAGTAAAGTAACTAAAACAAAACGGTTTGAAATAATACAAGCTGTTCGGTACGGGAACACAAGGAAAAAAGGCGACTCAAACACACTAGATTTTTCGACCAATTTATTATTTATTGTAAATTTGGTAAATGGGTCTTAACTTGGAGGCAATCTAATGGCGAGTGCGCCTCGCATGGCGGGGTTAATCCAGCTGCGTGCGTGGAAGGGGTAGGTAGGGTCGTGTAGGATGACAGTATGTATTCATTAGGCTCTCCGCACGCGTATATATTCTAATAAATAATGAGGCGCCAACACAAGCAACTTTGAATGTTTACAAAAATAAAGTCTCATAATTTTCTTTTTACGTCGTGAGCTTTCTATCTCATCTGAGCCAAAGAGCTAGTGAGCTATTTCACCTGTCTAGTTGTCTACTACATGGCAATCACTTAGTTCAGTAACTCAAATTGAAACCATATCCGTAAAGATATAGAGATATAATTCGAAATCATGTGAGCTAAAGAGAGATTGGCTCTTTGGTACCGATATATATCTTTTTTGTCATTAGCTCGCGAGCTACACAACTCTAGTGTCAGTCAATGGTAAACAAATTGAAAATTTGTATTGTATTGTTATTTTTAATGTAATTGCTATTTGTTGACACGCGAAATACCTATTAAACTGGATGGACCATATTTTTTACGCAAGAAAAAGAAACAGTTTTTTTTTTGGCAACAAGAGTTGGTGGTGGAGTTCATGGGCAGGTACAGGGACCTAGCCTCATAAAAATAAGTCAGTTTGGGCCCTAGTTGACTTGTTAAAACCGAAAGAAGAGTTAACAAAGTAAGTAATCTGAAATTCACTACATAGTAAACAAAGTCGCTTCCCGCTGTCTGTCCGTGTGTATGCTTAGATGTTTAAAACTATGCAACGAAGCTTGATGCTGTTTTTTTAATAGATAGAGTGATTCATGAGGCAGGTTTATATGTATAATACATGCATAATATAGTAGAGAAACATTGGTTACTTATTGCACCCATGCTAAGCCATGGGTCGCTAGTATAATATTACAAGTGTATAATAATATAAAAAAATCTTATCAATGTAAGTTATGAGGTTATTAGTAGTTAAACTGAGAAGCAGTAAATCATCAATCTTTTATTTCGTTATATTAATATTTATTTACTATATTTATTACATTATTGTTACAGAAAAGAAAGTGTGCACGAATTCTCAGCATCAGTGATGAGGATTAGTTTGTGGGGCGAGCAAGGTGCTTCAGCCACATTGTCCGGAAAACTGAAACAAAACAAGTAGTTGTTAACACTCTAACGACTGATGCTATACTTCGCTGTGTGATCTCGATTATTTAATTTGAAAGGCTACAATGCTAGAAAATGTTTGTCTGTTATTTACATTGTTGTTATGAGTCTAAGTTGTTTATATAAAGTATTTTGTATATTATTAAATACCTCAAAAGGACAAAAATGCAATTTTTATTACTTTAGTTAATTATGTTTATAGCAGTCATAGCCGACACCAGTTCCTAGTTTCAAACCCTGGCTCGCACCTCTAGGTTCTTGGAAATCTATAATGTAAATCATAATTTCTATATGGTTATCACTTACTTACGGTGAAGGAAAACATTGTGAGGAAACCTACATGTCTTAGAAAATGTAACCAATATGTGAAAGCTGCCAACCTGCAATGGGCCAGCGTGGTGGAATACAGCCTGAATCCCCCTCGTAGTGAGGGGAGGCCCATGCCGTCAAAAGGGCTAAATTATTACTATAGTCATGTTAGTCTACTTGTTATGTTTTGAATTTTTTATATATAAAATACTTTTCCCTATTTGATTATTAAATATGTAAGTTCCTACCTTTTGATGGGTTTGTCAGTGGTCCACAGCCTTTAAATGAGTGCTTGCTGGGCCAGTCTGTCTTGCTGCAACTCTATATTGCGTCCTTGAGTACCCCTAGCAGATACAACATTCATTGTTTCATCTCTGAAACTCTTCTTCATTGGTACCAGGCAGTGATGCCGATGGCAAAGATATCGTCAAGGAGACTCTGTGCAAGCACTTCAGAGAGTCAAATAGTCTTTATGAAGTCCCTTTCTAGCATTTCAAAAGCGTCCCACCGTGCACAATTCAATATATTATCCTTATCCGTTCCCTTCGACGATCTTCTCTCTCGGCTGCATCATTATTACAAATTCTTTGGCTGCATCTAACAAATATGCAAGCCCGAGACTTATTTCGAACTTTCAATCACCACACAAACAGTCTAAACACTCCCGTCATAGAAAAAAGCACCGAAATGTTCTCAAAAGCGTCGCAATTTTGTAACGTTTGCTCAACGATACTTGAATTGTGAAATTTGACATTAAGTCGTTGGCGGCCGACCTATCGAAAAATCGTTTTGTTATGTGAATACCGTTTAGCCGACGTTTTGGAACGATTCTCACCCAATGATAGTATGTGAATACGGTTCAACGATTTTTCAATAGGACGACTTCTAAATCGTTCCGATTGACAGATGTGAATACGAAAACGGTTTCAACGACTAAGTCGCAGCGACATCGCTACGGTTTTGATTACGTGAATCGGGCTACTGGTGGGAAGGTCCCCAGGGTCTGCGTTGTTGGTTCCATCCATAATTTCGCTTTTCTTGAACATACTACTTACCTAAATTTGTCGAAAAAAGTTAATTTCTGCAAACAAACAACTCGATAATCGTCTATCAGTTCATCTGATAGCCGTCATACCTGGTGGGAAGGTCCCCAGGGTCTGCGTTGTTGGTTCCATCCATAATTTCGCTTTTCTTGAACATACTACTTACCTATTTTGTCGCCGTCGTCGGTCGAATTGTAGTTTCTGGAATTTCAAAGTCTAATAACTCAGCACCTAATTCACCGATAACTACCTAACTCGCTGGGGAGGTCCCTGGTGGTCTTCCTGACGGTGTCCGCTATCTAGGTCACCTAGATTTTCAATTTTCTAAAACAAAAGTCGCCAATTAATCGAAAATTTTCAGTTTTTTCCCCCCCCCTCAACAATTTTGAACCTAACTTTTGGCTAATTTTCATCCTATAGCATCGCCAGCGACGCCCCGCTTCCGACGAGGTGTCGCTCGAGAGAGTAGCTTCAAAAAAGTACCACCCACCCCCACCACATCCTTTGTTTTCTTTGTTTCCTTTGTCTCTGCGGCAAACAAGTACCACCCAGCCACCCCCACCACACCACATCCTTTGTTCCTTTGTCTCGACGAAAAGTTTTACCTATATAAGCGCGGACCGCGCGCAATACATTTGCTATTGTCGTTTGAACATTCATTGTGATAACATCGTTCCTAATCAACGTACCTATCTTTCCCAAATTTTGGTATATTTTTCGTGTTAATTTTCAGAATAAAAAAGTTAATTTCTGCAAACAAATAACTCGATAATCAGTTCATCTGATAACCGTCATACCTGGTGGGAAGGTCCCCAGGGTCTGCGTTGTTGGTTCCATCCATAATTTCGCTTTTCTTGAACATACTACTTACCTAAATTTGTCGAAAAAAAGTTAATTTCTGCAAACAAACAACTCGATAATCGTCTATCAGTTCATCTGATAGCCGTCATACCTGGTGGGAAGGTCCCCAGGGTCTGCGTTGTTGGTTCCATCCATAATTTCGCTTTTCTTGAACATACTACTTACCTATTTTGTCGCCGTCGTCGGTCGAATTGTAGTTTCTGGAATTTCAAAGTCTAATAACTCAGCACCTAATTCACCGATAACTACCTAACTCGCTGGGGAGGTCCCTGGTGGTCTTCCTGACGGTGTCCGCTATCTAGGTCACCTAGATTTTCAATTTTCTAAAACAAAAGTCGCCAATTAATCGAAAATTTTCAGTTTTTTCCCCCCCTCAACAATTTTGAACCTAACTTTGGCTAATTTTCATCCTATAGCATCGCCAGCGACGCCCCGCTTCCGACGAGGTGTCGCTCGAGAGAGTAGCTTCAAAAAGTACCACCCACCCCCACCACATCCTTTGTTTTCTTTGTTTCCTTTGTCTCTGCGGCAAACAAGTACCACCCAGCCACCCCCACCACACCACATCCTTTGTTCCTTTGTCTCGACGAAAAGTTTTACCTATATAAGCGCGGACCGCGCGCAATACATTTGCTATTGTCGTTTGAACATTCATTGTGATAACATCGTTCCTAATCAACGTACCTATCTTTCCCAAATTTTGGTATATTTTTCGTGTTAATTTTCAGAATAAAAAAGTTAATTTCTGCAAACAAATAACTCGATAATCAGTTCATCTGATAACCGTCATACCTGGTGGGAAGGTCCCCAGGGTCTGCGTTGTTGGTTCCATCCATAATTTCGCTTTTCTTGAACATACTACTTACCTAAATTTGTCGAAAAAAGTTAATTTCTGCAAACAAACAACTCGATAATCGTCTATCAGTTCATCTGATAGCCGTCATACCTGGTGGGAAGGTCCCCAGGGTCTGCGTTGTTGGTTCCATCCATAATTTCGCTTTTCTTGAACATACTACTTACCTATTTTGTCGCCGTCGTCGGTCGAATTGTAGTTTCTGGAATTTCAAAGTCTAATAACTCAGCACCTAATTCACCGATAACTACCTAACTCGCTGGGGAGGTCCCTGGTGGTCTTCCTGACGGTGTCCGCTATCTAGGTCACCTAGATTTTCAATTTTCTAAAACAAAAGTCGCCAATTAATCGAAAATTTTCAGTTTTTTCCCCCCCCTCAACAATTTTGAACCTAACTTTTGGCTAATTTTCATCCTATAGCATCGCCAGCGACGCCCCGCTTCCGACGAGGTGTCGCTCGAGAGAGTAGCTTCAAAAAAGTACCACCCACCCCCACCACATCCTTTGTTTTCTTTGTTTCCTTTGTCTCTGCGGCAAACAAGTACCACCCAGCCACCCCCACCACACCACATCCTTTGTTCCTTTGTCTCGACGAAAAGTTTTACCTATATAAGCGCGGACCGCGCGCAATACATTTGCTATTGTCGTTTGAACATTCATTGTGATAACATCGTTCCTAATCAACGTACCTATCTTTCCCAAATTTTGGTATATTTTTCGTGTTAATTTTCAGAATAAAAAAGTTAATTTCTGCAAACAAATAACTCGATAATCAGTTCATCTGATAACCGTCATACCTGGTGGGAAGGTCCCCAGGGTCTGCGTTGTTGGTTCCATCCATAATTTCGCTTTTCTTGAACATACTACTTACCTAAATTTGTCGAAAAAAGTTAATTTCTGCAAACAAACAACTCGATAATCGTCTATCAGTTCATCTGATAGCCGTCATACCTGGTGGGAAGGTCCCCAGGGTCTGCGTTGTTGGTTCCATCCATAATTTCGCTTTTCTTGAACATACTACTTACCTATTTTGTCGCCGTCGTCGGTCGAATTGTAGTTTCTGGAATTTCAAAGTCTAATAACTCAGCACCTAATTCACCGATAACTACCTAACTCGCTGGGGAGGTCCCTGGTGGTCTTCCTGACGGTGTCCGCTATCTAGGTCACCTAGATTTTCAATTTTCTAAAACAAAAGTCGCCAATTAATCGAAAATTTTCAGTTTTTTCCCCCCCTCAACAATTTTGAACCTAACTTTTGGCTAATTTTCATCCTATAGCATCGCCAGCGACGCCCCGCTTCCGACGAGGTGTCGCTCGAGAGAGTAGCTTCAAAAAAGTACCACCCACCCCCACCACA
>CAJHVG010000040.1:0-14481 GCA_905147325.1 Notodonta dromedarius
AAGTGTAAAAATTTCGAACTTTAATTAATTAAATTTTTTCAGAAATGAAATTTTCAGCGCCACAGCACTGAAAAGCAGCGGGAGCAGCCGACCAGCAGTATTGGTAAGTAAAATTTAAAATTAGTTATAACAATTGACCAATTTAAAGAAATTTTGTATTCGCAGAACAACCAAATGTATGCGAATTGTCAGAGCTTAGGTGGATTTCAATAGAAATCCGTCTATGTCCCGTCCCTTAGGTTAGGTTAGGTTAGCAACTTTTTCGTTTTTTGGTGGGTCTACACCCTCGAGCGATACGTCGTTGGACGCGGGGCGACGAGGGGAGAGCGGGGCGAAAAAATTGCGTCAGAATTTGGAAGAAAAATTTAGAGTTATTGCCAAAAAAGTGTAAAAATTTCGAACTTTAATTAATTAAATTTTTTCAGAAATGAAATTTTCAGCGCCACAGCACTGAAAAGCAGCGGGAGCAGCCGACCAGCAGTATTGGTAAGTAAAATTTAAAAATAGTTATAACAATTGACCAATTTAAAGAAATTTTGTATTCGCAGAACAACCAAATGTATGCGAATTGTCAGAGCTTAGGTGGATTTCAATAGAAATCCGTCTATGTCCCGTCCCTTAGGTTAGGTTAGGTTAGCAACTTTTTCGTTTTTTGGTGGGTCTACACCCTCGAGCGATACGTCGTTGGACGCGGGGCGACGAGGGGAGAGCGGGGCGAAAAAATTGCGTCAGAATTTGGAAGAAAAATTTAGAGTTATTGCCAAAAAAGTGTAAAAATTTCGAACTTTAATTAATTAAATTTTTTCAGAAATGAAATTTTCAGCGCCACAGCACTGAAAAGCAGCGGGAGCAGCCGACCAGCAGTATTGGTAAGTAAAATTTAAAATTAGTTATAACAATTGACCAATTTAAAGAAATTTTGTATTCGCAGAACAACCAAATGTATGCGAATTGTCAGAGCTTAGGTGGATTTCAATAGAAATCCGTCTATGTCCCGTCCCTTAGGTTAGGTTAGGTTAGCAACTTTTTCGTTTTTTGGTGGGTCTACACCCTCGAGCGATACGTCGTTGGACGCGGGGCGACGAGGGGAGAGCGGGGCGAAAAAATTGCGTCAGAATTTGGAAGAAAAATTTAGAGTTATTGCCAAAAAAGTGTAAAAATTTCGAACTTTAATTAATTAAATTTTTTCAGAAATGAAATTTTCAGCGCCACAGCACTGAAAAGCAGCGGGAGCAGCCGACCAGCAGTATTGGTAAGTAAAATTTAAAAATAGTTATAACAATTGACCAATTTAAAGAAATTTTGTATTCGCAGAACAACCAAATGTATGCGAATTGTCAGAGCTTAGGTGGATTTCAATAGAAATCCGTCTATGTCCCGTCCCTTAGGTTAGGTTAGGTTAGCAACTTTTTCGTTTTTTGGTGGGTCTACACCCTCGAGCGATACGTCGTTGGACGCGGGGCGACGAGGGGAGAGCGGGGCGAAAAAATTGCGTCAGAATTTGGAAGAAAAATTTAGAGTTATTGCCAAAAAAGTGTAAAAATTTCGAACTTTAATTAATTAAATTTTTTCAGAAATGAAATTTTCAGCGCCACAGCACTGAAAAGCAGCGGGAGCAGCCGACCAGCAGTATTGGTAAGTAAAATTTAAAATTAGTTATAACAATTGACCAATTTAAAGAAATTTTGTATTCGCAGAACAACCAAATGTATGCGAATTGTCAGAGCTTAGGTGGATTTCAATAGAAATCCGTCTATGTCCCGTCCCTTAGGTTAGGTTAGGTTAGCAACTTTTTCGTTTTTTGGTGGGTCTACACCCTCGAGCGATACGTCGTTGGACGCGGGGCGACGAGGGGAGAGCGGGGCGAAAAAATTGCGTCAGAATTTGGAAGAAAAATTTAGAGTTATTGCCAAAAAAGTGTAAAAATTTCGAACTTTAATTAATTAAATTTTTTCAGAAATGAAATTTTCAGCGCCACAGCACTGAAAAGCAGCGGGAGCAGCCGACCAGCAGTATTGGTAAGTAAAATTTAAAAATAGTTATAACAATTGACCAATTTAAAGAAATTTTGTATTCGCAGAACAACCAAATGTATGCGAATTGTCAGAGCTTAGGTGGATTTCAATAGAAATCCGTCTATGTCCCGTCCCTTAGGTTAGGTTAGGTTAGCAACTTTTTCGTTTTTTGGTGGGTCTACACCCTCGAGCGATACGTCGTTGGACGCGGGGCGACGAGGGGAGAGCGGGGCGAAAAAATTGCGTCAGAATTTGGAAGAAAAATTTAGAGTTATTGCCAAAAAAGTGTAAAAATTTCGAACTTTAATTAATTAAATTTTTTCAGAAATGAAATTTTCAGCGCCACAGCACTGAAAAGCAGCGGGAGCAGCCGACCAGCAGTATTGGTAAGTAAAATTTAAAATTAGTTATAACAATTGACCAATTTAAAGAAATTTTGTATTCGCAGAACAACCAAATGTATGCGAATTGTCAGAGCTTAGGTGGATTTCAATAGAAATCCGTCTATGTCCCGTCCCTTAGGTTAGGTTAGGTTAGCAACTTTTTCGTTTTTTGGTGGGTCTACACCCTCGAGCGATACGTCGTTGGACGCGGGGCGACGAGGGGAGAGCGGGGCGAAAAAATTGCGTCAGAATTTGGAAGAAAAATTTAGAGTTATTGCCAAAAAAGTGTAAAAATTTCGAACTTTAATTAATTAAATTTTTTCAGAAATGAAATTTTCAGCGCCACAGCACTGAAAAGCAGCGGGAGCAGCCGACCAGCAGTATTGGTAAGTAAAATTTAAAATTAGTTATAACAATTGACCAATTTAAAGAAATTTTGTATTCGCAGAACAACCAAATGTATGCGAATTGTCAGAGCTTAGGTGGATTTCAATAGAAATCCGTCTATGTCCCGTCCCTTAGGTTAGGTTAGGTTAGCAACTTTTTCGTTTTTTGGTGGGTCTACACCCTCGAGCGATACGTCGTTGGACGCGGGGCGACGAGGGGAGAGCGGGGCGAAAAAATTGCGTCAGAATTTGGAAGAAAAATTTAGAGTTATTGCCAAAAAAGTGTAAAAATTTCGAACTTTAATTAATTAAATTTTTTCAGAAATGAAATTTTCAGCGCCACAGCACTGAAAAGCAGCGGGAGCAGCCGACCAGCAGTATTGGTAAGTAAAATTTAAAAATAGTTATAACAATTGACCAATTTAAAGAAATTTTGTATTCGCAGAACAACCAAATGTATGCGAATTGTCAGAGCTTAGGTGGATTTCAATAGAAATCCGTCTATGTCCCGTCCCTTAGGTTAGGTTAGGTTAGCAACTTTTTCGTTTTTTGGTGGGTCTACACCCTCGAGCGATACGTCGTTGGACGCGGGGCGACGAGGGGAGAGCGGGGCGAAAAAATTGCGTCAGAATTTGGAAGAAAAATTTAGAGTTATTGCCAAAAAAGTGTAAAAATTTCGAACTTTAATTAATTAAATTTTTTCAGAAATGAAATTTTCAGCGCCACAGCACTGAAAAGCAGCGGGAGCAGCCGACCAGCAGTATTGGTAAGTAAAATTTAAAAATAGTTATAACAATTGACCAATTTAAAGAAATTTTGTATTCGCAGAACAACCAAATGTATGCGAATTGTCAGAGCTTAGGTGGATTTCAATAGAAATCCGTCTATGTCCCGTCCCTTAGGTTAGGTTAGGTTAGCAACTTTTTCGTTTTTTGGTGGGTCTACACCCTCGAGCGATACGTCGTTGGACGCGGGGCGACGAGGGGAGAGCGGGGCGAAAAAATTGCGTCAGAATTTGGAAGAAAAATTTAGAGTTATTGCCAAAAAAGTGTAAAAATTTCGAACTTTAATTAATTAAATTTTTTCAGAAATGAAATTTTCAGCGCCACAGCACTGAAAAGCAGCGGGAGCAGCCGACCAGCAGTATTGGTAAGTAAAATTTAAAAATAGTTATAACAATTGACCAATTTAAAGAAATTTTGTATTCGCAGAACAACCAAATGTATGCGAATTGTCAGAGCTTAGGTGGATTTCAATAGAAATCCGTCTATGTCCCGTCCCTTAGGTTAGGTTAGGTTAGCAACTTTTTCGTTTTTTGGTGGGTCTACACCCTCGAGCGATACGTCGTTGGACGCGGGGCGACGAGGGGAGAGCGGGGCGAAAAAATTGCGTCAGAATTTGGAAGAAAAATTTAGAGTTATTGCCAAAAAAGTGTAAAAATTTCGAACTTTAATTAATTAAATTTTTTCAGAAATGAAATTTTCAGCGCCACAGCACTGAAAAGCAGCGGGAGCAGCCGACCAGCAGTATTGGTAAGTAAAATTTAAAAATAGTTATAACAATTGACCAATTTAAAGAAATTTTGTATTCGCAGAACAACCAAATGTATGCGAATTGTCAGAGCTTAGGTGGATTTCAATAGAAATCCGTCTATGTCCCGTCCCTTAGGTTAGGTTAGGTTAGCAACTTTTTCGTTTTTTGGTGGGTCTACACCCTCGAGCGATACGTCGTTGGACGCGGGGCGACGAGGGGAGAGCGGGGCGAAAAAATTGCGTCAGAATTTGGAAGAAAAATTTAGAGTTATTGCCAAAAAAGTGTAAAAATTTCGAACTTTAATTAATTAAATTTTTTCAGAAATGAAATTTTCAGCGCCACAGCACTGAAAAGCAGCGGGAGCAGCCGACCAGCAGTATTGGTAAGTAAAATTTAAAAATAGTTATAACAATTGACCAATTTAAAGAAATTTTGTATTCGCAGAACAACCAAATGTATGCGAATTGTCAGAGCTTAGGTGGATTTCAATAGAAATCCGTCTATGTCCCGTCCCTTAGGTTAGGTTAGGTTAGCAACTTTTTCGTTTTTTGGTGGGTCTACACCCTCGAGCGATACGTCGTTGGACGCGGGGCGACGAGGGGAGAGCGGGGCGAAAAAATTGCGTCAGAATTTGGAAGAAAAATTTAGAGTTATTGCCAAAAAAGTGTAAAAATTTCGAACTTTAATTAATTAAATTTTTTCAGAAATGAAATTTTCAGCGCCACAGCACTGAAAAGCAGCGGGAGCAGCCGACCAGCAGTATTGGTAAGTAAAATTTAAAAATAGTTATAACAATTGACCAATTTAAAGAAATTTTGTATTCGCAGAACAACCAAATGTATGCGAATTGTCAGAGCTTAGGTGGATTTCAATAGAAATCCGTCTATGTCCCGTCCCTTAGGTTAGGTTAGGTTAGCAACTTTTTCGTTTTTTGGTGGGTCTACACCCTCGAGCGATACGTCGTTGGACGCGGGGCGACGAGGGGAGAGCGGGGCGAAAAAATTGCGTCAGAATTTGGAAGAAAAATTTAGAGTTATTGCCAAAAAAGTGTAAAAATTTCGAACTTTAATTAATTAAATTTTTTCAGAAATGAAATTTTCAGCGCCACAGCACTGAAAAGCAGCGGGAGCAGCCGACCAGCAGTATTGGTAAGTAAAATTTAAAAATAGTTATAACAATTGACCAATTTAAAGAAATTTTGTATTCGCAGAACAACCAAATGTATGCGAATTGTCAGAGCTTAGGTGGATTTCAATAGAAATCCGTCTATGTCCCGTCCCTTAGGTTAGGTTAGGTTAGCAACTTTTTCGTTTTTTGGTGGGTCTACACCCTCGAGCGATACGTCGTTGGACGCGGGGCGACGAGGGGAGAGCGGGGCGAAAAAATTGCGTCAGAATTTGGAAGAAAAATTTAGAGTTATTGCCAAAAAAGTGTAAAAATTTCGAACTTTAATTAATTAAATTTTTTCAGAAATGAAATTTTCAGCGCCACAGCACTGAAAAGCAGCGGGAGCAGCCGACCAGCAGTATTGGTAAGTAAAATTTAAAAATAGTTATAACAATTGACCAATTTAAAGAAATTTTGTATTCGCAGAACAACCAAATGTATGCGAATTGTCAGAGCTTAGGTGGATTTCAATAGAAATCCGTCTATGTCCCGTCCCTTAGGTTAGGTTAGGTTAGCAACTTTTTCGTTTTTTGGTGGGTCTACACCCTCGAGCGATACGTCGTTGGACGCGGGGCGACGAGGGGAGAGCGGGGCGAAAAAATTGCGTCAGAATTTGGAAGAAAAATTTAGAGTTATTGCCAAAAAAGTGTAAAAATTTCGAACTTTAATTAATTAAATTTTTTCAGAAATGAAATTTTCAGCGCCACAGCACTGAAAAGCAGCGGGAGCAGCCGACCAGCAGTATTGGTAAGTAAAATTTAAAAATAGTTATAACAATTGACCAATTTAAAGAAATTTTGTATTCGCAGAACAACCAAATGTATGCGAATTGTCAGAGCTTAGGTGGATTTCAATAGAAATCCGTCTATGTCCCGTCCCTTAGGTTAGGTTAGGTTAGCAACTTTTTCGTTTTTTGGTGGGTCTACACCCTCGAGCGATACGTCGTTGGACGCGGGGCGACGAGGGGAGAGCGGGGCGAAAAAATTGCGTCAGAATTTGGAAGAAAAATTTAGAGTTATTGCCAAAAAAGTGTAAAAATTTCGAACTTTAATTAATTAAATTTTTTCAGAAATGAAATTTTCAGCGCCACAGCACTGAAAAGCAGCGGGAGCAGCCGACCAGCAGTATTGGTAAGTAAAATTTAAAAATAGTTATAACAATTGACCAATTTAAAGAAATTTTGTATTCGCAGAACAACCAAATGTATGCGAATTGTCAGAGCTTAGGTGGATTTCAATAGAAATCCGTCTATGTCCCGTCCCTTAGGTTAGGTTAGGTTAGCAACTTTTTCGTTTTTTGGTGGGTCTACACCCTCGAGCGATACGTCGTTGGACGCGGGGCGACGAGGGGAGAGCGGGGCGAAAAAATTGCGTCAGAATTTGGAAGAAAAATTTAGAGTTATTGCCAAAAAAGTGTAAAAATTTCGAACTTTAATTAATTAAATTTTTTCAGAAATGAAATTTTCAGCGCCACAGCACTGAAAAGCAGCGGGAGCAGCCGACCAGCAGTATTGGTAAGTAAAATTTAAAAATAGTTATAACAATTGACCAATTTAAAGAAATTTTGTATTCGCAGAACAACCAAATGTATGCGAATTGTCAGAGCTTAGGTGGATTTCAATAGAAATCCGTCTATGTCCCGTCCCTTAGGTTAGGTTAGGTTAGCAACTTTTTCGTTTTTTGGTGGGTCTACACCCTCGAGCGATACGTCGTTGGACGCGGGGCGACGAGGGGAGAGCGGGGCGAAAAAATTGCGTCAGAATTTGGAAGAAAAATTTAGAGTTATTGCCAAAAAAGTGTAAAAATTTCGAACTTTAATTAATTAAATTTTTTCAGAAATGAAATTTTCAGCGCCACAGCACTGAAAAGCAGCGGGAGCAGCCGACCAGCAGTATTGGTAAGTAAAATTTAAAAATAGTTATAACAATTGACCAATTTAAAGAAATTTTGTATTCGCAGAACAACCAAATGTATGCGAATTGTCAGAGCTTAGGTGGATTTCAATAGAAATCCGTCTATGTCCCGTCCCTTAGGTTAGGTTAGGTTAGCAACTTTTTCGTTTTTTGGTGGGTCTACACCCTCGAGCGATACGTCGTTGGACGCGGGGCGACGAGGGGAGAGCGGGGCGAAAAAATTGCGTCAGAATTTGGAAGAAAAATTTAGAGTTATTGCCAAAAAAGTGTAAAAATTTCGAACTTTAATTAATTAAATTTTTTCAGAAATGAAATTTTCAGCGCCACAGCACTGAAAAGCAGCGGGAGCAGCCGACCAGCAGTATTGGTAAGTAAAATTTAAAATTAGTTATAACAATTGACCAATTTAAAGAAATTTTGTATTCGCAGAACAACCAAATGTATGCGAATTGTCAGAGCTTAGGTGGATTTCAATAGAAATCCGTCTATGTCCCGTCCCTTAGGTTAGGTTAGGTTAGCAACTTTTTCGTTTTTTGGTGGGTCTACACCCTCGAGCGATACGTCGTTGGACGCGGGGCGACGAGGGGAGAGCGGGGCGAAAAAATTGCGTCAGAATTTGGAAGAAAAATTTAGAGTTATTGCCAAAAAAGTGTAAAAATTTCGAACTTTAATTAATTAAATTTTTTCAGAAATGAAATTTTCAGCGCCACAGCACTGAAAAGCAGCGGGAGCAGCCGACCAGCAGTATTGGTAAGTAAAATTTAAAAATAGTTATAACAATTGACCAATTTAAAGAAATTTTGTATTCGCAGAACAACCAAATGTATGCGAATTGTCAGAGCTTAGGTGGATTTCAATAGAAATCCGTCTATGTCCCGTCCCTTAGGTTAGGTTAGGTTAGCAACTTTTTCGTTTTTTGGTGGGTCTACACCCTCGAGCGATACGTCGTTGGACGCGGGGCGACGAGGGGAGAGCGGGGCGAAAAAATTGCGTCAGAATTTGGAAGAAAAATTTAGAGTTATTGCCAAAAAAGTGTAAAAATTTCGAACTTTAATTAATTAAATTTTTTCAGAAATGAAATTTTCAGCGCCACAGCACTGAAAAGCAGCGGGAGCAGCCGACCAGCAGTATTGGTAAGTAAAATTTAAAAATAGTTATAACAATTGACCAATTTAAAGAAATTTTGTATTCGCAGAACAACCAAATGTATGCGAATTGTCAGAGCTTAGGTGGATTTCAATAGAAATCCGTCTATGTCCCGTCCCTTAGGTTAGGTTAGGTTAGCAACTTTTTCGTTTTTTGGTGGGTCTACACCCTCGAGCGATACGTCGTTGGACGCGGGGCGACGAGGGGAGAGCGGGGCGAAAAAATTGCGTCAGAATTTGGAAGAAAAATTTAGAGTTATTGCCAAAAAAGTGTAAAAATTTCGAACTTTAATTAATTAAATTTTTTCAGAAATGAAATTTTCAGCGCCACAGCACTGAAAAGCAGCGGGAGCAGCCGACCAGCAGTATTGGTAAGTAAAATTTAAAAATAGTTATAACAATTGACCAATTTAAAGAAATTTTGTATTCGCAGAACAACCAAATGTATGCGAATTGTCAGAGCTTAGGTGGATTTCAATAGAAATCCGTCTATGTCCCGTCCCTTAGGTTAGGTTAGGTTAGCAACTTTTTCGTTTTTTGGTGGGTCTACACCCTCGAGCGATACGTCGTTGGACGCGGGGCGACGAGGGGAGAGCGGGGCGAAAAAATTGCGTCAGAATTTGGAAGAAAAATTTAGAGTTATTGCCAAAAAAGTGTAAAAATTTCGAACTTTAATTAATTAAATTTTTTCAGAAATGAAATTTTCAGCGCCACAGCACTGAAAAGCAGCGGGAGCAGCCGACCAGCAGTATTGGTAAGTAAAATTTAAAAATAGTTATAACAATTGACCAATTTAAAGAAATTTTGTATTCGCAGAACAACCAAATGTATGCGAATTGTCAGAGCTTAGGTGGATTTCAATAGAAATCCGTCTATGTCCCGTCCCTTAGGTTAGGTTAGGTTAGCAACTTTTTCGTTTTTTGGTGGGTCTACACCCTCGAGCGATACGTCGTTGGACGCGGGGCGACGAGGGGAGAGCGGGGCGAAAAAATTGCGTCAGAATTTGGAAGAAAAATTTAGAGTTATTGCCAAAAAAGTGTAAAAATTTCGAACTTTAATTAATTAAATTTTTTCAGAAATGAAATTTTCAGCGCCACAGCACTGAAAAGCAGCGGGAGCAGCCGACCAGCAGTATTGGTAAGTAAAATTTAAAAATAGTTATAACAATTGACCAATTTAAAGAAATTTTGTATTCGCAGAACAACCAAATGTATGCGAATTGTCAGAGCTTAGGTGGATTTCAATAGAAATCCGTCTATGTCCCGTCCCTTAGGTTAGGTTAGGTTAGCAACTTTTTCGTTTTTTGGTGGGTCTACACCCTCGAGCGATACGTCGTTGGACGCGGGGCGACGAGGGGAGAGCGGGGCGAAAAAATTGCGTCAGAATTTGGAAGAAAAATTTAGAGTTATTGCCAAAAAAGTGTAAAAATTTCGAACTTTAATTAATTAAATTTTTTCAGAAATGAAATTTTCAGCGCCACAGCACTGAAAAGCAGCGGGAGCAGCCGACCAGCAGTATTGGTAAGTAAAATTTAAAAATAGTTATAACAATTGACCAATTTAAAGAAATTTTGTATTCGCAGAACAACCAAATGTATGCGAATTGTCAGAGCTTAGGTGGATTTCAATAGAAATCCGTCTATGTCCCGTCCCTTAGGTTAGGTTAGGTTAGCAACTTTTTCGTTTTTTGGTGGGTCTACACCCTCGAGCGATACGTCGTTGGACGCGGGGCGACGAGGGGAGAGCGGGGCGAAAAAATTGCGTCAGAATTTGGAAGAAAAATTTAGAGTTATTGCCAAAAAAGTGTAAAAATTTCGAACTTTAATTAATTAAATTTTTTCAGAAATGAAATTTTCAGCGCCACAGCACTGAAAAGCAGCGGGAGCAGCCGACCAGCAGTATTGGTAAGTAAAATTTAAAATTAGTTATAACAATTGACCAATTTAAAGAAATTTTGTATTCGCAGAACAACCAAATGTATGCGAATTGTCAGAGCTTAGGTGGATTTCAATAGAAATCCGTCTATGTCCCGTCCCTTAGGTTAGGTTAGGTTAGCAACTTTTTCGTTTTTTGGTGGGTCTACACCCTCGAGCGATACGTCGTTGGACGCGGGGCGACGAGGGGAGAGCGGGGCGAAAAAATTGCGTCAGAATTTGGAAGAAAAATTTAGAGTTATTGCCAAAAAAGTGTAAAAATTTCGAACTTTAATTAATTAAATTTTTTCAGAAATGAAATTTTCAGCGCCACAGCACTGAAAAGCAGCGGGAGCAGCCGACCAGCAGTATTGGTAAGTAAAATTTAAAATTAGTTATAACAATTGACCAATTTAAAGAAATTTTGTATTCGCAGAACAACCAAATGTATGCGAATTGTCAGAGCTTAGGTGGATTTCAATAGAAATCCGTCTATGTCCCGTCCCTTAGGTTAGGTTAGGTTAGCAACTTTTTCGTTTTTTGGTGGGTCTACACCCTCGAGCGATACGTCGTTGGACGCGGGGCGACGAGGGGAGAGCGGGGCGAAAAAATTGCGTCAGAATTTGGAAGAAAAATTTAGAGTTATTGCCAAAAAAGTGTAAAAATTTCGAACTTTAATTAATTAAATTTTTTCAGAAATGAAATTTTCAGCGCCACAGCACTGAAAAGCAGCGGGAGCAGCCGACCAGCAGTATTGGTAAGTAAAATTTAAAATAGTTATAACAATTGACCAATTTAAAGAAATTTTGTATTCGCAGAACAACCAAATGTATGCGAATTGTCAGAGCTTAGGTGGATTTCAATAGAAATCCGTCTATGTCCCGTCCCTTAGGTTAGGTTAGGTTAGCAACTTTTTCGTTTTTTGGTGGGTCTACACCCTCGAGCGATACGTCGTTGGACGCGGGGCGACGAGGGGAGAGCGGGGCGAAAAAATTGCGTCAGAATTTGGAAGAAAAATTTAGAGTTATTGCCAAAAAAGTGTAAAAATTTCGAACTTTAATTAATTAAATTTTTTCAGAAATGAAATTTTCAGCGCCACAGCACTGAAAAGCAGCGGGAGCAGCCGACCAGCAGTATTGGTAAGTAAAATTTAAAAATAGTTATAACAATTGACCAATTTAAAGAAATTTTGTATTCGCAGAACAACCAAATGTATGCGAATTGTCAGAGCTTAGGTGGATTTCAATAGAAATCCGTCTATGTCCCGTCCCTTAGGTTAGGTTAGGTTAGCAACTTTTTCGTTTTTTGGTGGGTCTACACCCTCGAGCGATACGTCGTTGGACGCGGGGCGACGAGGGGAGAGCGGGGCGAAAAAATTGCGTCAGAATTTGGAAGAAAAATTTAGAGTTATTGCCAAAAAAGTGTAAAAATTTCGAACTTTAATTAATTAAATTTTTTCAGAAATGAAATTTTCAGCGCCACAGCACTGAAAAGCAGCGGGAGCAGCCGACCAGCAGTATTGGTAAGTAAAATTTAAAATTAGTTATAACAATTGACCAATTTAAAGAAATTTTGTATTCGCAGAACAACCAAATGTATGCGAATTGTCAGAGCTTAGGTGGATTTCAATAGAAATCCGTCTATGTCCCGTCCCTTAGGTTAGGTTAGGTTAGCAACTTTTTCGTTTTTTGGTGGGTCTACACCCTCGAGCGATACGTCGTTGGACGCGGGGCGACGAGGGGAGAGCGGGGCGAAAAAATTGCGTCAGAATTTGGAAGAAAAATTTAGAGTTATTGCCAAAAAAGTGTAAAAATTTCGAACTTTAATTAATTAAATTTTTTCAGAAATGAAATTTTCAGCGCCACAGCACTGAAAAGCAGCGGGAGCAGCCGACCAGCAGTATTGGTAAGTAAAATTTAAAAATAGTTATAACAATTGACCAATTTAAAGAAATTTTGTATTCGCAGAACAACCAAATGTATGCGAATTGTCAGAGCTTAGGTGGATTTCAATAGAAATCCGTCTATGTCCCGTCCCTTAGGTTAGGTTAGGTTAGCAACTTTTTCGTTTTTTGGTGGGTCTACACCCTCGAGCGATACGTCGTTGGACGCGGGGCGACGAGGGGAGAGCGGGGCGAAAAAATTGCGTCAGAATTTGGAAGAAAAATTTAGAGTTATTGCCAAAAAAGTGTAAAAATTTCGAACTTTAATTAATTAAATTTTTTCAGAAATGAAATTTTCAGCGCCACAGCACTGAAAAGCAGCGGGAGCAGCCGACCAGCAGTATTGGTAAGTAAAATTTAAAAATAGTTATAACAATTGACCAATTTAAAGAAATTTTGTATTCGCAGAACAACCAAATGTATGCGAATTGTCAGAGCTTAGGTGGATTTCAATAGAAATCCGTCTATGTCCCGTCCCTTAGGTTAGGTTAGGTTAGCAACTTTTTCGTTTTTTGGTGGGTCTACACCCTCGAGCGATACGTCGTTGGACGCGGGGCGACGAGGGGAGAGCGGGGCGAAAAAATTGCGTCAGAATTTGGAAGAAAAATTTAGAGTTATTGCCAAAAAAGTGTAAAAATTTCGAACTTTAATTAATTAAATTTTTTCAGAAATGAAATTTTCAGCGCCACAGCACTGAAAAGCAGCGGGAGCAGCCGACCAGCAGTATTGGTAAGTAAAATTTAAAAATAGTTATAACAATTGACCAATTTAAAGAAATTTTGTATTCGCAGAACAACCAAATGTATGCGAATTGTCAGAGCTTAGGTGGATTTCAATAGAAATCCGTCTATGTCCCGTCCCTTAGGTTAGGTTAGGTTAGCAACTTTTTCGTTTTTTGGTGGGTCTACACCCTCGAGCGATACGTCGTTGGACGCGGGGCGACGAGGGGAGAGCGGGGCGAAAAAATTGCGTCAGAATTTGGAAGAAAAATTTAGAGTTATTGCCAAAAAAGTGTAAAAATTTCGAACTTTAATTAATTAAATTTTTTCAGAAATGAAATTTTCAGCGCCACAGCACTGAAAAGCAGCGGGAGCAGCCGACCAGCAGTATTGGTAAGTAAAATTTAAAAATAGTTATAACAATTGACCAATTTAAAGAAATTTTGTATTCGCAGAACAACCAAATGTATGCGAATTGTCAGAGCTTAGGTGGATTTCAATAGAAATCCGTCTATGTCCCGTCCCTTAGGTTAGGTTAGGTTAGCAACTTTTTCGTTTTTTGGTGGGTCTACACCCTCGAGCGATACGTCGTTGGACGCGGGGCGACGAGGGGAGAGCGGGGCGAAAAAATTGCGTCAGAATTTGGAAGAAAAATTTAGAGTTATTGCCAAAAAAGTGTAAAAATTTCGAACTTTAATTAATTAAATTTTTTCAGAAATGAAATTTTCAGCGCCACAGCACTGAAAAGCAGCGGGAGCAGCCGACCAGCAGTATTGGTAAGTAAAATTTAAAAATAGTTATAACAATTGACCAATTTAAAGAAATTTTGTATTCGCAGAACAACCAAATGTATGCGAATTGTCAGAGCTTAGGTGGATTTCAATAGAAATCCGTCTATGTCCCGTCCCTTAGGTTAGGTTAGGTTAGCAACTTTTTCGTTTTTTGGTGGGTCTACACCCTCGAGCGATACGTCGTTGGACGCGGGGCGACGAGGGGAGAGCGGGGCGAAAAAATTGCGTCAGAATTTGGAAGAAAAATTTAGAGTTATTGCCAAAAAAGTGTAAAAATTTCGAACTTTAATTAATTAAATTTTTTCAGAAATGAAATTTTCAGCGCCACAGCACTGAAAAGCAGCGGGAGCAGCCGACCAGCAGTATTGGTAAGTAAAATTTAAAAATAGTTATAACAATTGACCAATTTAAAGAAATTTTGTATTCGCAGAACAACCAAATGTATGCGAATTGTCAGAGCTTAGGTGGATTTCAATAGAAATCCGTCTATGTCCCGTCCCTTAGGTTAGGTTAGGTTAGCAACTTTTTCGTTTTTTGGTGGGTCTACACCCTCGAGCGATACGTCGTTGGACGCGG
>CAJHVG010000041.1:0-14439 GCA_905147325.1 Notodonta dromedarius
AACCTAAGGGACGGGACATAGACGGATTTCTATTGAAATCCACCTAAGCTCTGACAATTCGCATACATTTGGTTGTTCTGCGAATACAAAATTTCTTTAAATTGGTCAATTGTTATAACTAATTTTAAATTTTACTTACCAATACTGCTGGTCGGCTGCTCCCGCTGCTTTTCAGTGCTGTGGCGCTGAAAATTTCATTTCTGAAAAAATTTAATTAATTAAAGTTCGAAATTTTTACACTTTTTTGGCAATAACTCTAAATTTTTCTTCCAAATTCTGACGCAATTTTTTCGCCCCGCTCTCCCCTCGTCGCCCCGCGTCCAACGACGTATCGCTCGAGGGTGTAGACCCACCAAAAAACGAAAAAGTTGCTAACCTAACCTAACCTAAGGGACGGGACATAGACGGATTTCTATTGAAATCCACCTAAGCTCTGACAATTCGCATACATTTGGTTGTTCTGCGAATACAAAATTTCTTTAAATTGGTCAATTGTTATAACTAATTTTAAATTTTACTTACCAATACTGCTGGTCGGCTGCTCCCGCTGCTTTTCAGTGCTGTGGCGCTGAAAATTTCATTTCTGAAAAAATTTAATTAATTAAAGTTCGAAATTTTTACACTTTTTTGGCAATAACTCTAAATTTTTCTTCCAAATTCTGACGCAATTTTTTCGCCCCGCTCTCCCCTCGTCGCCCCGCGTCCAACGACGTATCGCTCGAGGGTGTAGACCCACCAAAAAACGAAAAAGTTGCTAACCTAACCTAACCTAAGGGACGGGACATAGACGGATTTCTATTGAAATCCACCTAAGCTCTGACAATTCGCATACATTTGGTTGTTCTGCGAATACAAAATTTCTTTAAATTGGTCAATTGTTATAACTAATTTTAAATTTTACTTACCAATACTGCTGGTCGGCTGCTCCCGCTGCTTTTCAGTGCTGTGGCGCTGAAAATTTCATTTCTGAAAAAATTTAATTAATTAAAGTTCGAAATTTTTACACTTTTTTGGCAATAACTCTAAATTTTTCTTCCAAATTCTGACGCAATTTTTTCGCCCCGCTCTCCCCTCGTCGCCCCGCGTCCAACGACGTATCGCTCGAGGGTGTAGACCCACCAAAAAACGAAAAAGTTGCTAACCTAACCTAACCTAAGGGACGGGACATAGACGGATTTCTATTGAAATCCACCTAAGCTCTGACAATTCGCATACATTTGGTTGTTCTGCGAATACAAAATTTCTTTAAATTGGTCAATTGTTATAACTAATTTTAAATTTTACTTACCAATACTGCTGGTCGGCTGCTCCCGCTGCTTTTCAGTGCTGTGGCGCTGAAAATTTCATTTCTGAAAAAATTTAATTAATTAAAGTTCGAAATTTTTACACTTTTTTGGCAATAACTCTAAATTTTTCTTCCAAATTCTGACGCAATTTTTTCGCCCCGCTCTCCCCTCGTCGCCCCGCGTCCAACGACGTATCGCTCGAGGGTGTAGACCCACCAAAAAACGAAAAAGTTGCTAACCTAACCTAACCTAAGGGACGGGACATAGACGGATTTCTATTGAAATCCACCTAAGCTCTGACAATTCGCATACATTTGGTTGTTCTGCGAATACAAAATTTCTTTAAATTGGTCAATTGTTATAACTAATTTTAAATTTTACTTACCAATACTGCTGGTCGGCTGCTCCCGCTGCTTTTCAGTGCTGTGGCGCTGAAAATTTCATTTCTGAAAAAATTTAATTAATTAAAGTTCGAAATTTTTACACTTTTTTGGCAATAACTCTAAATTTTTCTTCCAAATTCTGACGCAATTTTTTCGCCCCGCTCTCCCCTCGTCGCCCCGCGTCCAACGACGTATCGCTCGAGGGTGTAGACCCACCAAAAAACGAAAAAGTTGCTAACCTAACCTAACCTAAGGGACGGGACATAGACGGATTTCTATTGAAATCCACCTAAGCTCTGACAATTCGCATACATTTGGTTGTTCTGCGAATACAAAATTTCTTTAAATTGGTCAATTGTTATAACTAATTTTAAATTTTACTTACCAATACTGCTGGTCGGCTGCTCCCGCTGCTTTTCAGTGCTGTGGCGCTGAAAATTTCATTTCTGAAAAAATTTAATTAATTAAAGTTCGAAATTTTTACACTTTTTTGGCAATAACTCTAAATTTTTCTTCCAAATTCTGACGCAATTTTTTCGCCCCGCTCTCCCCTCGTCGCCCCGCGTCCAACGACGTATCGCTCGAGGGTGTAGACCCACCAAAAAACGAAAAAGTTGCTAACCTAACCTAACCTAAGGGACGGGACATAGACGGATTTCTATTGAAATCCACCTAAGCTCTGACAATTCGCATACATTTGGTTGTTCTGCGAATACAAAATTTCTTTAAATTGGTCAATTGTTATAACTAATTTTAAATTTTACTTACCAATACTGCTGGTCGGCTGCTCCCGCTGCTTTTCAGTGCTGTGGCGCTGAAAATTTCATTTCTGAAAAAATTTAATTAATTAAAGTTCGAAATTTTTACACTTTTTTGGCAATAACTCTAAATTTTTCTTCCAAATTCTGACGCAATTTTTTCGCCCCGCTCTCCCCTCGTCGCCCCGCGTCCAACGACGTATCGCTCGAGGGTGTAGACCCACCAAAAAACGAAAAAGTTGCTAACCTAACCTAACCTAAGGGACGGGACATAGACGGATTTCTATTGAAATCCACCTAAGCTCTGACAATTCGCATACATTTGGTTGTTCTGCGAATACAAAATTTCTTTAAATTGGTCAATTGTTATAACTAATTTTAAATTTTACTTACCAATACTGCTGGTCGGCTGCTCCCGCTGCTTTTCAGTGCTGTGGCGCTGAAAATTTCATTTCTGAAAAAATTTAATTAATTAAAGTTCGAAATTTTTACACTTTTTTGGCAATAACTCTAAATTTTTCTTCCAAATTCTGACGCAATTTTTTCGCCCCGCTCTCCCCTCGTCGCCCCGCGTCCAACGACGTATCGCTCGAGGGTGTAGACCCACCAAAAAACGAAAAAGTTGCTAACCTAACCTAACCTAAGGGACGGGACATAGACGGATTTCTATTGAAATCCACCTAAGCTCTGACAATTCGCATACATTTGGTTGTTCTGCGAATACAAAATTTCTTTAAATTGGTCAATTGTTATAACTAATTTTAAATTTTACTTACCAATACTGCTGGTCGGCTGCTCCCGCTGCTTTTCAGTGCTGTGGCGCTGAAAATTTCATTTCTGAAAAAATTTAATTAATTAAAGTTCGAAATTTTTACACTTTTTTGGCAATAACTCTAAATTTTTCTTCCAAATTCTGACGCAATTTTTTCGCCCCGCTCTCCCCTCGTCGCCCCGCGTCCAACGACGTATCGCTCGAGGGTGTAGACCCACCAAAAAACGAAAAAGTTGCTAACCTAACCTAACCTAAGGGACGGGACATAGACGGATTTCTATTGAAATCCACCTAAGCTCTGACAATTCGCATACATTTGGTTGTTCTGCGAATACAAAATTTCTTTAAATTGGTCAATTGTTATAACTAATTTTAAATTTTACTTACCAATACTGCTGGTCGGCTGCTCCCGCTGCTTTTCAGTGCTGTGGCGCTGAAAATTTCATTTCTGAAAAAATTTAATTAATTAAAGTTCGAAATTTTTACACTTTTTTGGCAATAACTCTAAATTTTTCTTCCAAATTCTGACGCAATTTTTTCGCCCCGCTCTCCCCTCGTCGCCCCGCGTCCAACGACGTATCGCTCGAGGGTGTAGACCCACCAAAAAACGAAAAAGTTGCTAACCTAACCTAACCTAAGGGACGGGACATAGACGGATTTCTATTGAAATCCACCTAAGCTCTGACAATTCGCATACATTTGGTTGTTCTGCGAATACAAAATTTCTTTAAATTGGTCAATTGTTATAACTAATTTTAAATTTTACTTACCAATACTGCTGGTCGGCTGCTCCCGCTGCTTTTCAGTGCTGTGGCGCTGAAAATTTCATTTCTGAAAAAATTTAATTAATTAAAGTTCGAAATTTTTACACTTTTTTGGCAATAACTCTAAATTTTTCTTCCAAATTCTGACGCAATTTTTTCGCCCCGCTCTCCCCTCGTCGCCCCGCGTCCAACGACGTATCGCTCGAGGGTGTAGACCCACCAAAAAACGAAAAAGTTGCTAACCTAACCTAACCTAAGGGACGGGACATAGACGGATTTCTATTGAAATCCACCTAAGCTCTGACAATTCGCATACATTTGGTTGTTCTGCGAATACAAAATTTCTTTAAATTGGTCAATTGTTATAACTAATTTTAAATTTTACTTACCAATACTGCTGGTCGGCTGCTCCCGCTGCTTTTCAGTGCTGTGGCGCTGAAAATTTCATTTCTGAAAAAATTTAATTAATTAAAGTTCGAAATTTTTACACTTTTTTGGCAATAACTCTAAATTTTTCTTCCAAATTCTGACGCAATTTTTTCGCCCCGCTCTCCCCTCGTCGCCCCGCGTCCAACGACGTATCGCTCGAGGGTGTAGACCCACCAAAAAACGAAAAAGTTGCTAACCTAACCTAACCTAAGGGACGGGACATAGACGGATTTCTATTGAAATCCACCTAAGCTCTGACAATTCGCATACATTTGGTTGTTCTGCGAATACAAAATTTCTTTAAATTGGTCAATTGTTATAACTAATTTTAAATTTTACTTACCAATACTGCTGGTCGGCTGCTCCCGCTGCTTTTCAGTGCTGTGGCGCTGAAAATTTCATTTCTGAAAAAATTTAATTAATTAAAGTTCGAAATTTTTACACTTTTTTGGCAATAACTCTAAATTTTTCTTCCAAATTCTGACGCAATTTTTTCGCCCCGCTCTCCCCTCGTCGCCCCGCGTCCAACGACGTATCGCTCGAGGGTGTAGACCCACCAAAAAACGAAAAAGTTGCTAACCTAACCTAACCTAAGGGACGGGACATAGACGGATTTCTATTGAAATCCACCTAAGCTCTGACAATTCGCATACATTTGGTTGTTCTGCGAATACAAAATTTCTTTAAATTGGTCAATTGTTATAACTAATTTTAAATTTTACTTACCAATACTGCTGGTCGGCTGCTCCCGCTGCTTTTCAGTGCTGTGGCGCTGAAAATTTCATTTCTGAAAAAATTTAATTAATTAAAGTTCGAAATTTTTACACTTTTTTGGCAATAACTCTAAATTTTTCTTCCAAATTCTGACGCAATTTTTTCGCCCCGCTCTCCCCTCGTCGCCCCGCGTCCAACGACGTATCGCTCGAGGGTGTAGACCCACCAAAAAACGAAAAAGTTGCTAACCTAACCTAACCTAAGGGACGGGACATAGACGGATTTCTATTGAAATCCACCTAAGCTCTGACAATTCGCATACATTTGGTTGTTCTGCGAATACAAAATTTCTTTAAATTGGTCAATTGTTATAACTAATTTTAAATTTTACTTACCAATACTGCTGGTCGGCTGCTCCCGCTGCTTTTCAGTGCTGTGGCGCTGAAAATTTCATTTCTGAAAAAATTTAATTAATTAAAGTTCGAAATTTTTACACTTTTTTGGCAATAACTCTAAATTTTTCTTCCAAATTCTGACGCAATTTTTTCGCCCCGCTCTCCCCTCGTCGCCCCGCGTCCAACGACGTATCGCTCGAGGGTGTAGACCCACCAAAAAACGAAAAAGTTGCTAACCTAACCTAACCTAAGGGACGGGACATAGACGGATTTCTATTGAAATCCACCTAAGCTCTGACAATTCGCATACATTTGGTTGTTCTGCGAATACAAAATTTCTTTAAATTGGTCAATTGTTATAACTAATTTTAAATTTTACTTACCAATACTGCTGGTCGGCTGCTCCCGCTGCTTTTCAGTGCTGTGGCGCTGAAAATTTCATTTCTGAAAAAATTTAATTAATTAAAGTTCGAAATTTTTACACTTTTTTGGCAATAACTCTAAATTTTTCTTCCAAATTCTGACGCAATTTTTTCGCCCCGCTCTCCCCTCGTCGCCCCGCGTCCAACGACGTATCGCTCGAGGGTGTAGACCCACCAAAAAACGAAAAAGTTGCTAACCTAACCTAACCTAAGGGACGGGACATAGACGGATTTCTATTGAAATCCACCTAAGCTCTGACAATTCGCATACATTTGGTTGTTCTGCGAATACAAAATTTCTTTAAATTGGTCAATTGTTATAACTAATTTTAAATTTTACTTACCAATACTGCTGGTCGGCTGCTCCCGCTGCTTTTCAGTGCTGTGGCGCTGAAAATTTCATTTCTGAAAAAATTTAATTAATTAAAGTTCGAAATTTTTACACTTTTTTGGCAATAACTCTAAATTTTTCTTCCAAATTCTGACGCAATTTTTTCGCCCCGCTCTCCCCTCGTCGCCCCGCGTCCAACGACGTATCGCTCGAGGGTGTAGACCCACCAAAAAACGAAAAAGTTGCTAACCTAACCTAACCTAAGGGACGGGACATAGACGGATTTCTATTGAAATCCACCTAAGCTCTGACAATTCGCATACATTTGGTTGTTCTGCGAATACAAAATTTCTTTAAATTGGTCAATTGTTATAACTAATTTTAAATTTTACTTACCAATACTGCTGGTCGGCTGCTCCCGCTGCTTTTCAGTGCTGTGGCGCTGAAAATTTCATTTCTGAAAAAATTTAATTAATTAAAGTTCGAAATTTTTACACTTTTTTGGCAATAACTCTAAATTTTTCTTCCAAATTCTGACGCAATTTTTTCGCCCCGCTCTCCCCTCGTCGCCCCGCGTCCAACGACGTATCGCTCGAGGGTGTAGACCCACCAAAAAACGAAAAAGTTGCTAACCTAACCTAACCTAAGGGACGGGACATAGACGGATTTCTATTGAAATCCACCTAAGCTCTGACAATTCGCATACATTTGGTTGTTCTGCGAATACAAAATTTCTTTAAATTGGTCAATTGTTATAACTAATTTTAAATTTTACTTACCAATACTGCTGGTCGGCTGCTCCCGCTGCTTTTCAGTGCTGTGGCGCTGAAAATTTCATTTCTGAAAAAATTTAATTAATTAAAGTTCGAAATTTTTACACTTTTTTGGCAATAACTCTAAATTTTTCTTCCAAATTCTGACGCAATTTTTTCGCCCCGCTCTCCCCTCGTCGCCCCGCGTCCAACGACGTATCGCTCGAGGGTGTAGACCCACCAAAAAACGAAAAAGTTGCTAACCTAACCTAACCTAAGGGACGGGACATAGACGGATTTCTATTGAAATCCACCTAAGCTCTGACAATTCGCATACATTTGGTTGTTCTGCGAATACAAAATTTCTTTAAATTGGTCAATTGTTATAACTAATTTTAAATTTTACTTACCAATACTGCTGGTCGGCTGCTCCCGCTGCTTTTCAGTGCTGTGGCGCTGAAAATTTCATTTCTGAAAAAATTTAATTAATTAAAGTTCGAAATTTTTACACTTTTTTGGCAATAACTCTAAATTTTTCTTCCAAATTCTGACGCAATTTTTTCGCCCCGCTCTCCCCTCGTCGCCCCGCGTCCAACGACGTATCGCTCGAGGGTGTAGACCCACCAAAAAACGAAAAAGTTGCTAACCTAACCTAACCTAAGGGACGGGACATAGACGGATTTCTATTGAAATCCACCTAAGCTCTGACAATTCGCATACATTTGGTTGTTCTGCGAATACAAAATTTCTTTAAATTGGTCAATTGTTATAACTAATTTTAAATTTTACTTACCAATACTGCTGGTCGGCTGCTCCCGCTGCTTTTCAGTGCTGTGGCGCTGAAAATTTCATTTCTGAAAAAATTTAATTAATTAAAGTTCGAAATTTTTACACTTTTTTGGCAATAACTCTAAATTTTTCTTCCAAATTCTGACGCAATTTTTTCGCCCCGCTCTCCCCTCGTCGCCCCGCGTCCAACGACGTATCGCTCGAGGGTGTAGACCCACCAAAAAACGAAAAAGTTGCTAACCTAACCTAACCTAAGGGACGGGACATAGACGGATTTCTATTGAAATCCACCTAAGCTCTGACAATTCGCATACATTTGGTTGTTCTGCGAATACAAAATTTCTTTAAATTGGTCAATTGTTATAACTATTTTAAATTTTACTTACCAATACTGCTGGTCGGCTGCTCCCGCTGCTTTTCAGTGCTGTGGCGCTGAAAATTTCATTTCTGAAAAAATTTAATTAATTAAAGTTCGAAATTTTTACACTTTTTTGGCAATAACTCTAAATTTTTCTTCCAAATTCTGACGCAATTTTTTCGCCCCGCTCTCCCCTCGTCGCCCCGCGTCCAACGACGTATCGCTCGAGGGTGTAGACCCACCAAAAAACGAAAAAGTTGCTAACCTAACCTAACCTAAGGGACGGGACATAGACGGATTTCTATTGAAATCCACCTAAGCTCTGACAATTCGCATACATTTGGTTGTTCTGCGAATACAAAATTTCTTTAAATTGGTCAATTGTTATAACTAATTTTAAATTTTACTTACCAATACTGCTGGTCGGCTGCTCCCGCTGCTTTTCAGTGCTGTGGCGCTGAAAATTTCATTTCTGAAAAAATTTAATTAATTAAAGTTCGAAATTTTTACACTTTTTTGGCAATAACTCTAAATTTTTCTTCCAAATTCTGACGCAATTTTTTCGCCCCGCTCTCCCCTCGTCGCCCCGCGTCCAACGACGTATCGCTCGAGGGTGTAGACCCACCAAAAAACGAAAAAGTTGCTAACCTAACCTAACCTAAGGGACGGGACATAGACGGATTTCTATTGAAATCCACCTAAGCTCTGACAATTCGCATACATTTGGTTGTTCTGCGAATACAAAATTTCTTTAAATTGGTCAATTGTTATAACTAATTTTAAATTTTACTTACCAATACTGCTGGTCGGCTGCTCCCGCTGCTTTTCAGTGCTGTGGCGCTGAAAATTTCATTTCTGAAAAAATTTAATTAATTAAAGTTCGAAATTTTTACACTTTTTTGGCAATAACTCTAAATTTTTCTTCCAAATTCTGACGCAATTTTTTCGCCCCGCTCTCCCCTCGTCGCCCCGCGTCCAACGACGTATCGCTCGAGGGTGTAGACCCACCAAAAAACGAAAAAGTTGCTAACCTAACCTAACCTAAGGGACGGGACATAGACGGATTTCTATTGAAATCCACCTAAGCTCTGACAATTCGCATACATTTGGTTGTTCTGCGAATACAAAATTTCTTTAAATTGGTCAATTGTTATAACTAATTTTAAATTTTACTTACCAATACTGCTGGTCGGCTGCTCCCGCTGCTTTTCAGTGCTGTGGCGCTGAAAATTTCATTTCTGAAAAAATTTAATTAATTAAAGTTCGAAATTTTTACACTTTTTTGGCAATAACTCTAAATTTTTCTTCCAAATTCTGACGCAATTTTTTCGCCCCGCTCTCCCCTCGTCGCCCCGCGTCCAACGACGTATCGCTCGAGGGTGTAGACCCACCAAAAAACGAAAAAGTTGCTAACCTAACCTAACCTAAGGGACGGGACATAGACGGATTTCTATTGAAATCCACCTAAGCTCTGACAATTCGCATACATTTGGTTGTTCTGCGAATACAAAATTTCTTTAAATTGGTCAATTGTTATAACTAATTTTAAATTTTACTTACCAATACTGCTGGTCGGCTGCTCCCGCTGCTTTTCAGTGCTGTGGCGCTGAAAATTTCATTTCTGAAAAAATTTAATTAATTAAAGTTCGAAATTTTTACACTTTTTTGGCAATAACTCTAAATTTTTCTTCCAAATTCTGACGCAATTTTTTCGCCCCGCTCTCCCCTCGTCGCCCCGCGTCCAACGACGTATCGCTCGAGGGTGTAGACCCACCAAAAAACGAAAAAGTTGCTAACCTAACCTAACCTAAGGGACGGGACATAGACGGATTTCTATTGAAATCCACCTAAGCTCTGACAATTCGCATACATTTGGTTGTTCTGCGAATACAAAATTTCTTTAAATTGGTCAATTGTTATAACTAATTTTAAATTTTACTTACCAATACTGCTGGTCGGCTGCTCCCGCTGCTTTTCAGTGCTGTGGCGCTGAAAATTTCATTTCTGAAAAAATTTAATTAATTAAAGTTCGAAATTTTTACACTTTTTTGGCAATAACTCTAAATTTTTCTTCCAAATTCTGACGCAATTTTTTCGCCCCGCTCTCCCCTCGTCGCCCCGCGTCCAACGACGTATCGCTCGAGGGTGTAGACCCACCAAAAAACGAAAAAGTTGCTAACCTAACCTAACCTAAGGGACGGGACATAGACGGATTTCTATTGAAATCCACCTAAGCTCTGACAATTCGCATACATTTGGTTGTTCTGCGAATACAAAATTTCTTTAAATTGGTCAATTGTTATAACTAATTTTAAATTTTACTTACCAATACTGCTGGTCGGCTGCTCCCGCTGCTTTTCAGTGCTGTGGCGCTGAAAATTTCATTTCTGAAAAAATTTAATTAATTAAAGTTCGAAATTTTTACACTTTTTTGGCAATAACTCTAAATTTTTCTTCCAAATTCTGACGCAATTTTTTCGCCCCGCTCTCCCCTCGTCGCCCCGCGTCCAACGACGTATCGCTCGAGGGTGTAGACCCACCAAAAAACGAAAAAGTTGCTAACCTAACCTAACCTAAGGGACGGGACATAGACGGATTTCTATTGAAATCCACCTAAGCTCTGACAATTCGCATACATTTGGTTGTTCTGCGAATACAAAATTTCTTTAAATTGGTCAATTGTTATAACTAATTTTAAATTTTACTTACCAATACTGCTGGTCGGCTGCTCCCGCTGCTTTTCAGTGCTGTGGCGCTGAAAATTTCATTTCTGAAAAAATTTAATTAATTAAAGTTCGAAATTTTTACACTTTTTTGGCAATAACTCTAAATTTTTCTTCCAAATTCTGACGCAATTTTTTCGCCCCGCTCTCCCCTCGTCGCCCCGCGTCCAACGACGTATCGCTCGAGGGTGTAGACCCACCAAAAAACGAAAAAGTTGCTAACCTAACCTAACCTAAGGGACGGGACATAGACGGATTTCTATTGAAATCCACCTAAGCTCTGACAATTCGCATACATTTGGTTGTTCTGCGAATACAAAATTTCTTTAAATTGGTCAATTGTTATAACTAATTTTAAATTTTACTTACCAATACTGCTGGTCGGCTGCTCCCGCTGCTTTTCAGTGCTGTGGCGCTGAAAATTTCATTTCTGAAAAAATTTAATTAATTAAAGTTCGAAATTTTTACACTTTTTTGGCAATAACTCTAAATTTTTCTTCCAAATTCTGACGCAATTTTTTCGCCCCGCTCTCCCCTCGTCGCCCCGCGTCCAACGACGTATCGCTCGAGGGTGTAGACCCACCAAAAAACGAAAAAGTTGCTAACCTAACCTAACCTAAGGGACGGGACATAGACGGATTTCTATTGAAATCCACCTAAGCTCTGACAATTCGCATACATTTGGTTGTTCTGCGAATACAAAATTTCTTTAAATTGGTCAATTGTTATAACTAATTTTAAATTTTACTTACCAATACTGCTGGTCGGCTGCTCCCGCTGCTTTTCAGTGCTGTGGCGCTGAAAATTTCATTTCTGAAAAAATTTAATTAATTAAAGTTCGAAATTTTTACACTTTTTTGGCAATAACTCTAAATTTTTCTTCCAAATTCTGACGCAATTTTTTCGCCCCGCTCTCCCCTCGTCGCCCCGCGTCCAACGACGTATCGCTCGAGGGTGTAGACCCACCAAAAAACGAAAAAGTTGCTAACCTAACCTAACCTAAGGGACGGGACATAGACGGATTTCTATTGAAATCCACCTAAGCTCTGACAATTCGCATACATTTGGTTGTTCTGCGAATACAAAATTTCTTTAAATTGGTCAATTGTTATAACTAATTTTAAATTTTACTTACCAATACTGCTGGTCGGCTGCTCCCGCTGCTTTTCAGTGCTGTGGCGCTGAAAATTTCATTTCTGAAAAAATTTAATTAATTAAAGTTCGAAATTTTTACACTTTTTTGGCAATAACTCTAAATTTTTCTTCCAAATTCTGACGCAATTTTTTCGCCCCGCTCTCCCCTCGTCGCCCCGCGTCCAACGACGTATCGCTCGAGGGTGTAGACCCACCAAAAAACGAAAAAGTTGCTAACCTAACCTAACCTAAGGGACGGGACATAGACGGATTTCTATTGAAATCCACCTAAGCTCTGACAATTCGCATACATTTGGTTGTTCTGCGAATACAAAATTTCTTTAAATTGGTCAATTGTTATAACTAATTTTAAATTTTACTTACCAATACTGCTGGTCGGCTGCTCCCGCTGCTTTTCAGTGCTGTGGCGCTGAAAATTTCATTTCTGAAAAAATTTAATTAATTAAAGTTCGAAATTTTTACACTTTTTTGGCAATAACTCTAAATTTTTCTTCCAAATTCTGACGCAATTTTTTCGCCCCGCTCTCCCCTCGTCGCCCCGCGTCCAACGACGTATCGCTCGAGGGTGTAGACCCACCAAAAAACGAAAAAGTTGCTAACCTAACCTAACCTAAGGGACGGGACATAGACGGATTTCTATTGAAATCCACCTAAGCTCTGACAATTCGCATACATTTGGTTGTTCTGCGAATACAAAATTTCTTTAAATTGGTCAATTGTTATAACTATTTTTAAATTTTACTTACCAATACTGCTGGTCGGCTGCTCCCGCTGCTTTTCAGTGCTGTGGCGCTGAAAATTTCATTTCTGAAAAAATTTAATTAATTAAAGTTCGAAATTTTTACACTTTTTTGGCAATAACTCTAAATTTTTCTTCCAAATTCTGACGCAATTTTTTCGCCCCGCTCTCCCCTCGTCGCCCCGCGTCCAACGACGTATCGCTCGAGGGTGTAGACCCACCAAAAAACGAAAAAGTTGCTAACCTAACCTAACCTAAGGGACGGGACATAGACGGATTTCTATTGAAATCCACCTAAGCTCTGACAATTCGCATACATTTGGTTGTTCTGCGAATACAAAATTTCTTTAAATTGGTCAATTGTTATAACTAATTTTAAATTTTACTTACCAATACTGCTGGTCGGCTGCTCCCGCTGCTTTTCAGTGCTGTGGCGCTGAAAATTTCATTTCTGAAAAAATTTAATTAATTAAAGTTCGAAATTTTTACACTTTTTTGGCAATAACTCTAAATTTTTCTTCCAAATTCTGACGCAATTTTTTCGCCCCGCTCTCCCCTCGTCGCCCCGCGTCCAACGACGTATCGCTCGAGGGTGTAGACCCACCAAAAAACGAAAAAGTTGCTAACCTAACCTAACCTAAGGGACGGGACATAGACGGATTTCTATTGAAATCCACCTAAGCTCTGACAATTCGCATACATTTGGTTGTTCTGCGAATACAAAATTTCTTTAAATTGGTCAATTGTTATAACTAATTTTAAATTTTACTTACCAATACTGCTGGTCGGCTGCTCCCGCTGCTTTTCAGTGCTGTGGCGCTGAAAATTTCATTTCTGAAAAAATTTAATTAATTAAAGTTCGAAATTTTTACACTTTTTTGGCAATAACTCTAAATTTTTCTTCCAAATTCTGACGCAATTTTTTCGCCCCGCTCTCCCCTCGTCGCCCCGCGTCCAACGACGTATCGCTCGAGGGTGTAGACCCACCAAAAAACGAAAAAGTTGCTAACCTAACCTAACCTAAGGGACGGGACATAGACGGATTTCTATTGAAATCCACCTAAGCTCTGACAATTCGCATACATTTGGTTGTTCTGCGAATACAAAATTTCTTTAAATTGGTCAATTGTTATAACTATTTTTAAATTTTACTTACCAATACTGCTGGTCGGCTGCTCCCGCTGCTTTTCAGTGCTGTGGCGCTGAAAATTTCATTTCTGAAAAAATTTAATTAATTAAAGTTCGAAATTTTTACACTTTTTTGGCAATAACTCTAAATTTTTCTTCCAAATTCTGACGCAATTTTTTCGCCCCGCTCTCCCCTCGTCGCCCCGCGTCCAACGACGTATCGCTCGAGGGTGTAGACCCACCAAAAAACGAAAAAGTTGCTAACCTAACCTAACCTAAGGGACGGGACATAGACGGATTTCTATTGAAATCCACCTAAGCTCTGACAATTCGCATACATTTGGTTGTTCTGCGAATACAAAATTTCTTTAAATTGGTCAATTGTTATAACTAATTTTAAATTTTACTTACCAATACTGCTGGTCGGCTGCTCCCGCTGCTTTTCAGTGCTGTGGCGCTGAAAATTTCATTTCTGAAAAAATTTAATTAATTAAAGTTCGAAATTTTTACACTTTTTTGGCAATAACTCTAAATTTTTCTT
>CAJHVG010000042.1:0-13689 GCA_905147325.1 Notodonta dromedarius
ATTTCATTTCTGAAAAAAAAATAATTAATTAAAGTTCGAAATTTTTACACTTTTTTGGCAATAACTCTAAATTTTTCTTCCAAATTCTGACGCAATTTTTTCGCCCCGCTCTCCCCTCGTCGCCCCGCGTCCAACGACGTATCGCTCGAGGGTGTAGACCCACTAAAAAACGAAAAAGTTGCTAACCTAACCTAACCTAAGGGACGGGACATAGACGGATTTCTATTGAAATCCACCTAAGCTCTGACAATTCGCATACATTTGGTTGTTCTGCGAATACAAAATTTCTTTAAATTGGTCAATTGTTATAACTATTTTTAAATTTTACTTACCAATACTGCTGGTCGGCTGCTCCCGCTGCTTTTCAGTGCTGTGGCGCTGAAAATTTCATTTCTGAAAAAAAAATAATTAATTAAAGTTCGAAATTTTTACACTTTTTTGGCAATAACTCTAAATTTTTCTTCCAAATTCTGACGCAATTTTTTCGCCCCGCTCTCCCCTCGTCGCCCCGCGTCCAACGACGTATCGCTCGAGGGTGTAGACCCACTAAAAAACGAAAAAGTTGCTAACCTAACCTAACCTAAGGGACGGGACATAGACGGATTTCTATTGAAATCCACCTAAGCTCTGACAATTCGCATACATTTGGTTGTTCTGCGAATACAAAATTTCTTTAAATTGGTCAATTGTTATAACTATTTTTAAATTTTACTTACCAATACTGCTGGTCGGCTGCTCCCGCTGCTTTTCAGTGCTGTGGCGCTGAAAATTTCATTTCTGAAAAAAAAATAATTAATTAAAGTTCGAAATTTTTACACTTTTTTGGCAATAACTCTAAATTTTTCTTCCAAATTCTGACGCAATTTTTTCGCCCCGCTCTCCCCTCGTCGCCCCGCGTCCAACGACGTATCGCTCGAGGGTGTAGACCCACTAAAAAACGAAAAAGTTGCTAACCTAACCTAACCTAAGGGACGGGACATAGACGGATTTCTATTGAAATCCACCTAAGCTCTGACAATTCGCATACATTTGGTTGTTCTGCGAATACAAAATTTCTTTAAATTGGTCAATTGTTATAACTATTTTTAAATTTTACTTACCAATACTGCTGGTCGGCTGCTCCCGCTGCTTTTCAGTGCTGTGGCGCTGAAAATTTCATTTCTGAAAAAAAAATAATTAATTAAAGTTCGAAATTTTTACACTTTTTTGGCAATAACTCTAAATTTTTCTTCCAAATTCTGACGCAATTTTTTCGCCCCGCTCTCCCCTCGTCGCCCCGCGTCCAACGACGTATCGCTCGAGGGTGTAGACCCACTAAAAAACGAAAAAGTTGCTAACCTAACCTAACCTAAGGGACGGGACATAGACGGATTTCTATTGAAATCCACCTAAGCTCTGACAATTCGCATACATTTGGTTGTTCTGCGAATACAAAATTTCTTTAAATTGGTCAATTGTTATAACTATTTTTAAATTTTACTTACCAATACTGCTGGTCGGCTGCTCCCGCTGCTTTTCAGTGCTGTGGCGCTGAAAATTTCATTTCTGAAAAAAAAATAATTAATTAAAGTTCGAAATTTTTACACTTTTTTGGCAATAACTCTAAATTTTTCTTCCAAATTCTGACGCAATTTTTTCGCCCCGCTCTCCCCTCGTCGCCCCGCGTCCAACGACGTATCGCTCGAGGGTGTAGACCCACTAAAAAACGAAAAAGTTGCTAACCTAACCTAACCTAAGGGACGGGACATAGACGGATTTCTATTGAAATCCACCTAAGCTCTGACAATTCGCATACATTTGGTTGTTCTGCGAATACAAAATTTCTTTAAATTGGTCAATTGTTATAACTATTTTTAAATTTTACTTACCAATACTGCTGGTCGGCTGCTCCCGCTGCTTTTCAGTGCTGTGGCGCTGAAAATTTCATTTCTGAAAAAAAAATAATTAATTAAAGTTCGAAATTTTTACACTTTTTTGGCAATAACTCTAAATTTTTCTTCCAAATTCTGACGCAATTTTTTCGCCCCGCTCTCCCCTCGTCGCCCCGCGTCCAACGACGTATCGCTCGAGGGTGTAGACCCACTAAAAAACGAAAAAGTTGCTAACCTAACCTAACCTAAGGGACGGGACATAGACGGATTTCTATTGAAATCCACCTAAGCTCTGACAATTCGCATACATTTGGTTGTTCTGCGAATACAAAATTTCTTTAAATTGGTCAATTGTTATAACTATTTTTAAATTTTACTTACCAATACTGCTGGTCGGCTGCTCCCGCTGCTTTTCAGTGCTGTGGCGCTGAAAATTTCATTTCTGAAAAAAAAATAATTAATTAAAGTTCGAAATTTTTACACTTTTTTGGCAATAACTCTAAATTTTTCTTCCAAATTCTGACGCAATTTTTTCGCCCCGCTCTCCCCTCGTCGCCCCGCGTCCAACGACGTATCGCTCGAGGGTGTAGACCCACTAAAAAACGAAAAAGTTGCTAACCTAACCTAACCTAAGGGACGGGACATAGACGGATTTCTATTGAAATCCACCTAAGCTCTGACAATTCGCATACATTTGGTTGTTCTGCGAATACAAAATTTCTTTAAATTGGTCAATTGTTATAACTATTTTTAAATTTTACTTACCAATACTGCTGGTCGGCTGCTCCCGCTGCTTTTCAGTGCTGTGGCGCTGAAAATTTCATTTCTGAAAAAAAAATAATTAATTAAAGTTCGAAATTTTTACACTTTTTTGGCAATAACTCTAAATTTTTCTTCCAAATTCTGACGCAATTTTTTCGCCCCGCTCTCCCCTCGTCGCCCCGCGTCCAACGACGTATCGCTCGAGGGTGTAGACCCACTAAAAAACGAAAAAGTTGCTAACCTAACCTAACCTAAGGGACGGGACATAGACGGATTTCTATTGAAATCCACCTAAGCTCTGACAATTCGCATACATTTGGTTGTTCTGCGAATACAAAATTTCTTTAAATTGGTCAATTGTTATAACTATTTTTAAATTTTACTTACCAATACTGCTGGTCGGCTGCTCCCGCTGCTTTTCAGTGCTGTGGCGCTGAAAATTTCATTTCTGAAAAAAAAATAATTAATTAAAGTTCGAAATTTTTACACTTTTTTGGCAATAACTCTAAATTTTTCTTCCAAATTCTGACGCAATTTTTTCGCCCCGCTCTCCCCTCGTCGCCCCGCGTCCAACGACGTATCGCTCGAGGGTGTAGACCCACTAAAAAACGAAAAAGTTGCTAACCTAACCTAACCTAAGGGACGGGACATAGACGGATTTCTATTGAAATCCACCTAAGCTCTGACAATTCGCATACATTTGGTTGTTCTGCGAATACAAAATTTCTTTAAATTGGTCAATTGTTATAACTATTTTTAAATTTTACTTACCAATACTGCTGGTCGGCTGCTCCCGCTGCTTTTCAGTGCTGTGGCGCTGAAAATTTCATTTCTGAAAAAAAAATAATTAATTAAAGTTCGAAATTTTTACACTTTTTTGGCAATAACTCTAAATTTTTCTTCCAAATTCTGACGCAATTTTTTCGCCCCGCTCTCCCCTCGTCGCCCCGCGTCCAACGACGTATCGCTCGAGGGTGTAGACCCACTAAAAAACGAAAAAGTTGCTAACCTAACCTAACCTAAGGGACGGGACATAGACGGATTTCTATTGAAATCCACCTAAGCTCTGACAATTCGCATACATTTGGTTGTTCTGCGAATACAAAATTTCTTTAAATTGGTCAATTGTTATAACTATTTTTAAATTTTACTTACCAATACTGCTGGTCGGCTGCTCCCGCTGCTTTTCAGTGCTGTGGCGCTGAAAATTTCATTTCTGAAAAAAAAATAATTAATTAAAGTTCGAAATTTTTACACTTTTTTGGCAATAACTCTAAATTTTTCTTCCAAATTCTGACGCAATTTTTTCGCCCCGCTCTCCCCTCGTCGCCCCGCGTCCAACGACGTATCGCTCGAGGGTGTAGACCCACTAAAAAACGAAAAAGTTGCTAACCTAACCTAACCTAAGGGACGGGACATAGACGGATTTCTATTGAAATCCACCTAAGCTCTGACAATTCGCATACATTTGGTTGTTCTGCGAATACAAAATTTCTTTAAATTGGTCAATTGTTATAACTATTTTTAAATTTTACTTACCAATACTGCTGGTCGGCTGCTCCCGCTGCTTTTCAGTGCTGTGGCGCTGAAAATTTCATTTCTGAAAAAAAAATAATTAATTAAAGTTCGAAATTTTTACACTTTTTTGGCAATAACTCTAAATTTTTCTTCCAAATTCTGACGCAATTTTTTCGCCCCGCTCTCCCCTCGTCGCCCCGCGTCCAACGACGTATCGCTCGAGGGTGTAGACCCACTAAAAAACGAAAAAGTTGCTAACCTAACCTAACCTAAGGGACGGGACATAGACGGATTTCTATTGAAATCCACCTAAGCTCTGACAATTCGCATACATTTGGTTGTTCTGCGAATACAAAATTTCTTTAAATTGGTCAATTGTTATAACTATTTTTAAATTTTACTTACCAATACTGCTGGTCGGCTGCTCCCGCTGCTTTTCAGTGCTGTGGCGCTGAAAATTTCATTTCTGAAAAAAAAATAATTAATTAAAGTTCGAAATTTTTACACTTTTTTGGCAATAACTCTAAATTTTTCTTCCAAATTCTGACGCAATTTTTTCGCCCCGCTCTCCCCTCGTCGCCCCGCGTCCAACGACGTATCGCTCGAGGGTGTAGACCCACTAAAAAACGAAAAAGTTGCTAACCTAACCTAACCTAAGGGACGGGACATAGACGGATTTCTATTGAAATCCACCTAAGCTCTGACAATTCGCATACATTTGGTTGTTCTGCGAATACAAAATTTCTTTAAATTGGTCAATTGTTATAACTATTTTTAAATTTTACTTACCAATACTGCTGGTCGGCTGCTCCCGCTGCTTTTCAGTGCTGTGGCGCTGAAAATTTCATTTCTGAAAAAAAAATAATTAATTAAAGTTCGAAATTTTTACACTTTTTTGGCAATAACTCTAAATTTTTCTTCCAAATTCTGACGCAATTTTTTCGCCCCGCTCTCCCCTCGTCGCCCCGCGTCCAACGACGTATCGCTCGAGGGTGTAGACCCACTAAAAAACGAAAAAGTTGCTAACCTAACCTAACCTAAGGGACGGGACATAGACGGATTTCTATTGAAATCCACCTAAGCTCTGACAATTCGCATACATTTGGTTGTTCTGCGAATACAAAATTTCTTTAAATTGGTCAATTGTTATAACTATTTTTAAATTTTACTTACCAATACTGCTGGTCGGCTGCTCCCGCTGCTTTTCAGTGCTGTGGCGCTGAAAATTTCATTTCTGAAAAAAAAATAATTAATTAAAGTTCGAAATTTTTACACTTTTTTGGCAATAACTCTAAATTTTTCTTCCAAATTCTGACGCAATTTTTTCGCCCCGCTCTCCCCTCGTCGCCCCGCGTCCAACGACGTATCGCTCGAGGGTGTAGACCCACTAAAAAACGAAAAAGTTGCTAACCTAACCTAACCTAAGGGACGGGACATAGACGGATTTCTATTGAAATCCACCTAAGCTCTGACAATTCGCATACATTTGGTTGTTCTGCGAATACAAAATTTCTTTAAATTGGTCAATTGTTATAACTATTTTTAAATTTTACTTACCAATACTGCTGGTCGGCTGCTCCCGCTGCTTTTCAGTGCTGTGGCGCTGAAAATTTCATTTCTGAAAAAAAAATAATTAATTAAAGTTCGAAATTTTTACACTTTTTTGGCAATAACTCTAAATTTTTCTTCCAAATTCTGACGCAATTTTTTCGCCCCGCTCTCCCCTCGTCGCCCCGCGTCCAACGACGTATCGCTCGAGGGTGTAGACCCACTAAAAAACGAAAAAGTTGCTAACCTAACCTAACCTAAGGGACGGGACATAGACGGATTTCTATTGAAATCCACCTAAGCTCTGACAATTCGCATACATTTGGTTGTTCTGCGAATACAAAATTTCTTTAAATTGGTCAATTGTTATAACTATTTTTAAATTTTACTTACCAATACTGCTGGTCGGCTGCTCCCGCTGCTTTTCAGTGCTGTGGCGCTGAAAATTTCATTTCTGAAAAAAAAATAATTAATTAAAGTTCGAAATTTTTACACTTTTTTGGCAATAACTCTAAATTTTTCTTCCAAATTCTGACGCAATTTTTTCGCCCCGCTCTCCCCTCGTCGCCCCGCGTCCAACGACGTATCGCTCGAGGGTGTAGACCCACTAAAAAACGAAAAAGTTGCTAACCTAACCTAACCTAAGGGACGGGACATAGACGGATTTCTATTGAAATCCACCTAAGCTCTGACAATTCGCATACATTTGGTTGTTCTGCGAATACAAAATTTCTTTAAATTGGTCAATTGTTATAACTATTTTTAAATTTTACTTACCAATACTGCTGGTCGGCTGCTCCCGCTGCTTTTCAGTGCTGTGGCGCTGAAAATTTCATTTCTGAAAAAAAAATAATTAATTAAAGTTCGAAATTTTTACACTTTTTTGGCAATAACTCTAAATTTTTCTTCCAAATTCTGACGCAATTTTTTCGCCCCGCTCTCCCCTCGTCGCCCCGCGTCCAACGACGTATCGCTCGAGGGTGTAGACCCACTAAAAAACGAAAAAGTTGCTAACCTAACCTAACCTAAGGGACGGGACATAGACGGATTTCTATTGAAATCCACCTAAGCTCTGACAATTCGCATACATTTGGTTGTTCTGCGAATACAAAATTTCTTTAAATTGGTCAATTGTTATAACTATTTTTAAATTTTACTTACCAATACTGCTGGTCGGCTGCTCCCGCTGCTTTTCAGTGCTGTGGCGCTGAAAATTTCATTTCTGAAAAAAAAATAATTAATTAAAGTTCGAAATTTTTACACTTTTTTGGCAATAACTCTAAATTTTTCTTCCAAATTCTGACGCAATTTTTTCGCCCCGCTCTCCCCTCGTCGCCCCGCGTCCAACGACGTATCGCTCGAGGGTGTAGACCCACTAAAAAACGAAAAAGTTGCTAACCTAACCTAACCTAAGGGACGGGACATAGACGGATTTCTATTGAAATCCACCTAAGCTCTGACAATTCGCATACATTTGGTTGTTCTGCGAATACAAAATTTCTTTAAATTGGTCAATTGTTATAACTATTTTTAAATTTTACTTACCAATACTGCTGGTCGGCTGCTCCCGCTGCTTTTCAGTGCTGTGGCGCTGAAAATTTCATTTCTGAAAAAAAAATAATTAATTAAAGTTCGAAATTTTTACACTTTTTTGGCAATAACTCTAAATTTTTCTTCCAAATTCTGACGCAATTTTTTCGCCCCGCTCTCCCCTCGTCGCCCCGCGTCCAACGACGTATCGCTCGAGGGTGTAGACCCACTAAAAAACGAAAAAGTTGCTAACCTAACCTAACCTAAGGGACGGGACATAGACGGATTTCTATTGAAATCCACCTAAGCTCTGACAATTCGCATACATTTGGTTGTTCTGCGAATACAAAATTTCTTTAAATTGGTCAATTGTTATAACTATTTTTAAATTTTACTTACCAATACTGCTGGTCGGCTGCTCCCGCTGCTTTTCAGTGCTGTGGCGCTGAAAATTTCATTTCTGAAAAAAAAATAATTAATTAAAGTTCGAAATTTTTACACTTTTTTGGCAATAACTCTAAATTTTTCTTCCAAATTCTGACGCAATTTTTTCGCCCCGCTCTCCCCTCGTCGCCCCGCGTCCAACGACGTATCGCTCGAGGGTGTAGACCCACTAAAAAACGAAAAAGTTGCTAACCTAACCTAACCTAAGGGACGGGACATAGACGGATTTCTATTGAAATCCACCTAAGCTCTGACAATTCGCATACATTTGGTTGTTCTGCGAATACAAAATTTCTTTAAATTGGTCAATTGTTATAACTATTTTTAAATTTTACTTACCAATACTGCTGGTCGGCTGCTCCCGCTGCTTTTCAGTGCTGTGGCGCTGAAAATTTCATTTCTGAAAAAAAAATAATTAATTAAAGTTCGAAATTTTTACACTTTTTTGGCAATAACTCTAAATTTTTCTTCCAAATTCTGACGCAATTTTTTCGCCCCGCTCTCCCCTCGTCGCCCCGCGTCCAACGACGTATCGCTCGAGGGTGTAGACCCACTAAAAAACGAAAAAGTTGCTAACCTAACCTAACCTAAGGGACGGGACATAGACGGATTTCTATTGAAATCCACCTAAGCTCTGACAATTCGCATACATTTGGTTGTTCTGCGAATACAAAATTTCTTTAAATTGGTCAATTGTTATAACTATTTTTAAATTTTACTTACCAATACTGCTGGTCGGCTGCTCCCGCTGCTTTTCAGTGCTGTGGCGCTGAAAATTTCATTTCTGAAAAAAAAATAATTAATTAAAGTTCGAAATTTTTACACTTTTTTGGCAATAACTCTAAATTTTTCTTCCAAATTCTGACGCAATTTTTTCGCCCCGCTCTCCCCTCGTCGCCCCGCGTCCAACGACGTATCGCTCGAGGGTGTAGACCCACTAAAAAACGAAAAAGTTGCTAACCTAACCTAACCTAAGGGACGGGACATAGACGGATTTCTATTGAAATCCACCTAAGCTCTGACAATTCGCATACATTTGGTTGTTCTGCGAATACAAAATTTCTTTAAATTGGTCAATTGTTATAACTATTTTTAAATTTTACTTACCAATACTGCTGGTCGGCTGCTCCCGCTGCTTTTCAGTGCTGTGGCGCTGAAAATTTCATTTCTGAAAAAAAAATAATTAATTAAAGTTCGAAATTTTTACACTTTTTTGGCAATAACTCTAAATTTTTCTTCCAAATTCTGACGCAATTTTTTCGCCCCGCTCTCCCCTCGTCGCCCCGCGTCCAACGACGTATCGCTCGAGGGTGTAGACCCACTAAAAAACGAAAAAGTTGCTAACCTAACCTAACCTAAGGGACGGGACATAGACGGATTTCTATTGAAATCCACCTAAGCTCTGACAATTCGCATACATTTGGTTGTTCTGCGAATACAAAATTTCTTTAAATTGGTCAATTGTTATAACTATTTTTAAATTTTACTTACCAATACTGCTGGTCGGCTGCTCCCGCTGCTTTTCAGTGCTGTGGCGCTGAAAATTTCATTTCTGAAAAAAAAATAATTAATTAAAGTTCGAAATTTTTACACTTTTTTGGCAATAACTCTAAATTTTTCTTCCAAATTCTGACGCAATTTTTTCGCCCCGCTCTCCCCTCGTCGCCCCGCGTCCAACGACGTATCGCTCGAGGGTGTAGACCCACTAAAAAACGAAAAAGTTGCTAACCTAACCTAACCTAAGGGACGGGACATAGACGGATTTCTATTGAAATCCACCTAAGCTCTGACAATTCGCATACATTTGGTTGTTCTGCGAATACAAAATTTCTTTAAATTGGTCAATTGTTATAACTATTTTTAAATTTTACTTACCAATACTGCTGGTCGGCTGCTCCCGCTGCTTTTCAGTGCTGTGGCGCTGAAAATTTCATTTCTGAAAAAAAAATAATTAATTAAAGTTCGAAATTTTTACACTTTTTTGGCAATAACTCTAAATTTTTCTTCCAAATTCTGACGCAATTTTTTCGCCCCGCTCTCCCCTCGTCGCCCCGCGTCCAACGACGTATCGCTCGAGGGTGTAGACCCACTAAAAAACGAAAAAGTTGCTAACCTAACCTAACCTAAGGGACGGGACATAGACGGATTTCTATTGAAATCCACCTAAGCTCTGACAATTCGCATACATTTGGTTGTTCTGCGAATACAAAATTTCTTTAAATTGGTCAATTGTTATAACTATTTTTAAATTTTACTTACCAATACTGCTGGTCGGCTGCTCCCGCTGCTTTTCAGTGCTGTGGCGCTGAAAATTTCATTTCTGAAAAAAAAATAATTAATTAAAGTTCGAAATTTTTACACTTTTTTGGCAATAACTCTAAATTTTTCTTCCAAATTCTGACGCAATTTTTTCGCCCCGCTCTCCCCTCGTCGCCCCGCGTCCAACGACGTATCGCTCGAGGGTGTAGACCCACTAAAAAACGAAAAAGTTGCTAACCTAACCTAACCTAAGGGACGGGACATAGACGGATTTCTATTGAAATCCACCTAAGCTCTGACAATTCGCATACATTTGGTTGTTCTGCGAATACAAAATTTCTTTAAATTGGTCAATTGTTATAACTATTTTTAAATTTTACTTACCAATACTGCTGGTCGGCTGCTCCCGCTGCTTTTCAGTGCTGTGGCGCTGAAAATTTCATTTCTGAAAAAAAAATAATTAATTAAAGTTCGAAATTTTTACACTTTTTTGGCAATAACTCTAAATTTTTCTTCCAAATTCTGACGCAATTTTTTCGCCCCGCTCTCCCCTCGTCGCCCCGCGTCCAACGACGTATCGCTCGAGGGTGTAGACCCACTAAAAAACGAAAAAGTTGCTAACCTAACCTAACCTAAGGGACGGGACATAGACGGATTTCTATTGAAATCCACCTAAGCTCTGACAATTCGCATACATTTGGTTGTTCTGCGAATACAAAATTTCTTTAAATTGGTCAATTGTTATAACTATTTTTAAATTTTACTTACCAATACTGCTGGTCGGCTGCTCCCGCTGCTTTTCAGTGCTGTGGCGCTGAAAATTTCATTTCTGAAAAAAAAATAATTAATTAAAGTTCGAAATTTTTACACTTTTTTGGCAATAACTCTAAATTTTTCTTCCAAATTCTGACGCAATTTTTTCGCCCCGCTCTCCCCTCGTCGCCCCGCGTCCAACGACGTATCGCTCGAGGGTGTAGACCCACTAAAAAACGAAAAAGTTGCTAACCTAACCTAACCTAAGGGACGGGACATAGACGGATTTCTATTGAAATCCACCTAAGCTCTGACAATTCGCATACATTTGGTTGTTCTGCGAATACAAAATTTCTTTAAATTGGTCAATTGTTATAACTATTTTTAAATTTTACTTACCAATACTGCTGGTCGGCTGCTCCCGCTGCTTTTCAGTGCTGTGGCGCTGAAAATTTCATTTCTGAAAAAAAAATAATTAATTAAAGTTCGAAATTTTTACACTTTTTTGGCAATAACTCTAAATTTTTCTTCCAAATTCTGACGCAATTTTTTCGCCCCGCTCTCCCCTCGTCGCCCCGCGTCCAACGACGTATCGCTCGAGGGTGTAGACCCACTAAAAAACGAAAAAGTTGCTAACCTAACCTAACCTAAGGGACGGGACATAGACGGATTTCTATTGAAATCCACCTAAGCTCTGACAATTCGCATACATTTGGTTGTTCTGCGAATACAAAATTTCTTTAAATTGGTCAATTGTTATAACTATTTTTAAATTTTACTTACCAATACTGCTGGTCGGCTGCTCCCGCTGCTTTTCAGTGCTGTGGCGCTGAAAATTTCATTTCTGAAAAAAAAATAATTAATTAAAGTTCGAAATTTTTACACTTTTTTGGCAATAACTCTAAATTTTTCTTCCAAATTCTGACGCAATTTTTTCGCCCCGCTCTCCCCTCGTCGCCCCGCGTCCAACGACGTATCGCTCGAGGGTGTAGACCCACTAAAAAACGAAAAAGTTGCTAACCTAACCTAACCTAAGGGACGGGACATAGACGGATTTCTATTGAAATCCACCTAAGCTCTGACAATTCGCATACATTTGGTTGTTCTGCGAATACAAAATTTCTTTAAATTGGTCAATTGTTATAACTATTTTTAAATTTTACTTACCAATACTGCTGGTCGGCTGCTCCCGCTGCTTTTCAGTGCTGTGGCGCTGAAAATTTCATTTCTGAAAAAAAAATAATTAATTAAAGTTCGAAATTTTTACACTTTTTTGGCAATAACTCTAAATTTTTCTTCCAAATTCTGACGCAATTTTTTCGCCCCGCTCTCCCCTCGTCGCCCCGCGTCCAACGACGTATCGCTCGAGGGTGTAGACCCACTAAAAAACGAAAAAGTTGCTAACCTAACCTAACCTAAGGGACGGGACATAGACGGATTTCTATTGAAATCCACCTAAGCTCTGACAATTCGCATACATTTGGTTGTTCTGCGAATACAAAATTTCTTTAAATTGGTCAATTGTTATAACTATTTTTAAATTTTACTTACCAATACTGCTGGTCGGCTGCTCCCGCTGCTTTTCAGTGCTGTGGCGCTGAAAATTTCATTTCTGAAAAAAAAATAATTAATTAAAGTTCGAAATTTTTACACTTTTTTGGCAATAACTCTAAATTTTTCTTCCAAATTCTGACGCAATTTTTTCGCCCCGCTCTCCCCTCGTCGCCCCGCGTCCAACGACGTATCGCTCGAGGGTGTAGACCCACTAAAAAACGAAAAAGTTGCTAACCTAACCTAACCTAAGGGACGGGACATAGACGGATTTCTATTGAAATCCACCTAAGCTCTGACAATTCGCATACATTTGGTTGTTCTGCGAATACAAAATTTCTTTAAATTGGTCAATTGTTATAACTATTTTTAAATTTTACTTACCAATACTGCTGGTCGGCTGCTCCCGCTGCTTTTCAGTGCTGTGGCGCTGAAAATTTCATTTCTGAAAAAAAAATAATTAATTAAAGTTCGAAATTTTTACACTTTTTTGGCAATAACTCTAAATTTTTCTTCCAAATTCTGACGCAATTTTTTCGCCCCGCTCTCCCCTCGTCGCCCCGCGTCCAACGACGTATCGCTCGAGGGTGTAGACCCACTAAAAAACGAAAAAGTTGCTAACCTAACCTAACCTAAGGGACGGGACATAGACGGATTTCTATTGAAATCCACCTAAGCTCTGACAATTCGCATACATTTGGTTGTTCTGCGAATACAAAATTTCTTTAAATTGGTCAATTGTTATAACTATTTTTAAATTTTACTTACCAATACTGCTGGTCGGCTGCTCCCGCTGCTTTTCAGTGCTGTGGCGCTGAAAATTTCATTTCTGAAAAAAAAATAATTAATTAAAGTTCGAAATTTTTACACTTTTTTGGCAATAACTCTAAATTTTTCTTCCAAATTCTGACGCAATTTTTTCGCCCCGCTCTCCCCTCGTCGCCCCGCGTCCAACGACGTATCGCTCGAGGGTGTAGACCCACTAAAAAACGAAAAAGTTGCTAACCTAACCTAACCTAAGGGACGGGACATAGACGGATTTCTATTGAAATCCACCTAAGCTCTGACAATTCGCATACATTTGGTTGTTCTGCGAATACAAAATTTCTTTAAATTGGTCAATTGTTATAACTATTTTTAAATTTTACTTACCAATACTGCTGGTCGGCTGCTCCCGCTGCTTTTCAGTGCTGTGGCGCTGAAAATTTCATTTCTGAAAAAAAAATAATTAATTAAAGTTCGAAATTTTTACACTTTTTTGGCAATAACTCTAAATTTTTCTTCCAAATTCTGACGCAATTTTTTCGCCCCGCTCTCCCCTCGTCGCCCCGCGTCCAACGACGTATCGCTCGAGGGTGTAGACCCACTAAAAAACGAAAAAGTTGCTAACCTAACCTAACCTAAGGGACGGGACATAGACGGATTTCTATTGAAATCCACCTAAGCTCTGACA